>MU123813.1:48204-92305 GCA_014904935.1 Melanogaster broomeanus | reverse complement strand
GCGTCTTTAGCTTCACCCCTACATTTTTAGTCCCGTCCGTGCGTTTTCAGCCGCGCCCACTGCGGCTGCCCATTTTTGACCCCGCCCGCGTGTCTCTAGCCTCACCTGTATGTTTTTAGTTCCGTCTGTGCGTTTTCAGCCGCACCCACCGCGCCTGCCCATTTTTGACCTCGCCCGTACGTTTTTAGTCCCGTCTGCATTGTCAGCCACACCCACCGCGCCTGCCCATGCAATCTTTAGCTTCACCCGTTACATTTTTAGTTCCCGTCCGGTGCGTTTTTTTTCCAAGGGGCCCCCCGGCCCCCCCCCGGGCCCCCCAACCCCTTTTTTTTTTTTGGGCAGCCTTTCCCCCCATTTTTTGATATCTCTCTAGGCAACTCACTTATACAGTGGGGAATTCCCAAAATTCTTATCTAGATCTGTCAAAAAACATTGGGAATTCCCCCGGTAATAAACCCCCCTCTTAGGTATAATTTGACCCCGGACACCCCTCTTAGCCTTAGAAATCTCGGGGTTTTCCCCAAGCCAGTTGGGGATTTCCCAATGCTTTTCCCTGGTAAAATAAACATCTGGGAAATCCCACACATTTGGGACCTCTTAGGATAGTAGCTACCCAGGAAACTATAGGCCTAAGAGGTCCCATTTTGGTGGTGACTGAAGTGACCTGCTCTAGCACTGACACTTCGTGGATAAAATTAGACTTACACTTCGTGGATAAAATTAGACTTCAAAGCCTTGGAAAACCGGACAGTGAAACCGGTCGGAATGTATCGCAACAACGTCTCGGAGGAGATCCCTCGCTTCAGTTGTCTCGACAGCCCACGTCCTCGTGGCCCGTGTCCAGAGAAGCGTACACCTCAGTCTCATGAACATAAACATCCGCCCGTCGGATCAAATTTTCCGGGAAAAGTTTGCGGTGAGTGGCAATTCCTTCGTGGCGAGCTCGGTGACGGCTACGGCTCGCCTGAGGTCGTCAGTGAGTTCTGGAGAGTCAACGAATACCCCGTTTCGGAGCATGAAGCGCAAGAAGAAGTGAAGCACAGTCAGCGCGATGAAAAGATTCCTTTCCGGCCTGCTAGATCTGATATGTGGTCTTAGTCTGGCTGGATGAGATCGGGCCGGCCAGATCAAGCCTGGATGTGCGGTTTATTCCACATAACCCTGAACGATGGGAGGAGATGTAACACCATAAGTATCTTGTTGATTCCCAGATGAATCGAGATGTTATATGTGGGTGCGCGGCTACTTCGACGGTGATGATGGCACCGACAACCTGCTTTTAAGATCGAGCTCCGAGATGTAATGGTCCTACTCATACATGCCTCCCACTGTTCCTGTGAGTGCCCATTTTTGACCGCCGAGAACCTTGAGTAATGCTAGACGCCCTTCTTTGTTCTCCGTTAACATGGCTGACATAGCATATGCGATAATCTACATATCAAGCCAGGCCTGCAGGATCAACCCTGTGGTGGTGATGAAGAAAAAAACAAACCATACCTCAAGGCCTCATGTGCCTTCTTCTCCATCGCGGCGTCATAAGCTGTCTCTTAAGATCTCTGGAACCACTGGCTGCTCTGCTTTCCTGCCCAATGCCTTGATATTCCGCACATGCGTCACGACGATATAGTCCCACAGTCCACTAGAAATACATTCAACAGAAAAGACGTTTACTTGACATTCTGGCACATATAGCTCTTGTCGTGGCCTGGCTTATGCGATACATTTCGGATACTAATAACAACGAGGACGCTTTCATGCGGGAACACAAGAATCGGCACGAACACCACGGCAACGATTACCCAAATGAAACGCCTGTCGTGTCTCGTATCCACGATCACGACCTTCCCGAACTACATGACCCATTCTTCTAGGATTGAGGCAACACAGCTTCGACGAGTTCAGACCTAGTAAACTCGACCACTCCAGCACCGTTGCATGAATTTCCACCGACGATCAGTAATCAGTGCTCGACTAGCCTGAGGGCGTTTCGGAGTATCGCCTCTCGACAGTGCATGCACCACTTGTGCTTCACGGGTAAAATAATAGTAGGGCACTTTGCCTGTAAGAACCTGTTGATCATTCAGATACGTCATCCGAGTCATTAGGCGAGAGTAAAGTAGAACCTGCAACATGATTCCGCCAAAGGAGTACATGTCGCTTTGCGGCGTCGGAACCACCTGAGGATTCTCTTCGTCTTCAGACACCCTGCAGGCCGAGCAGCTCAGGAGCAGTCCACCCCAGCGTTCCTCTTGCGTGACAGGACATCGCAAAGGTTGATCCCCCAGTTCTGTCAACATTGTTGACATACCAAAATCGGTAATACATGCTCTCCCGTTCCCTCGGATGAGGACGTTCGACTGCGACGTGAGATGTAAGCACCCACGTGGGTGCATCGTGACACAAATCCACGTGCCCCAGAGAGATCACCATGCACCACGGACCGGGAATGCACTATCAGATATCATATCTCACATGAGCAACCGAAGGCCAATGATTTACTATCCATTGTTGCTTACAGTGCTGTAGACCCGCAGCGACGTCACTGAGCTGTAATGTCGAAATCAGGTTTGCGTTCGAAAGCAAGTTGCAGTTGATACGTACCAAAACTAGCCTTTGCTCCGTTGTTAGCTCATCATTCCGGCGCTCCAGATAAGAAGTCAATGCGCCGTTTTCAAGCCATGGACAAACCATAGCAGGATACTGCCCAAACCCCGTGGTCGTAGGACATGTACTTGTCATTTTGGCACTTATAGCTCTTGTCGTAGCCTAGCATATGCTTGCTCATAAAGGCAAGTACTTAGCGCTATCCTGTAGACAAGTTTTCCCAGCATTGCCTGACGCCTTGACGTGCACACCAGAGGGTCTACGAGTACAGTCTATGCGCTTTTGCCCTTGAGGACAATTAGACTCGGCGAGTTGATGCAGGACGACACACGACAGTTTGCGACATGGTCAGTTCAAGTTGTTGAAATGGTAGTGCAAAGAAAGTGACATTACATGAGCATAGATTATAAATGCCTGGCGACAGACGAAGCGTTCGAGATACACGTGGGATGCTACTGTAATAAAAATGAGGATATTTGTATGCGGGAGCATGATGTCCATAAATCTGGTGGTACAAGTCGCCACGAACACGCATAGCATCGACAGTACACCACATAAGTTTGTCTTCTAGGATAGAGGCGACCCAGCTTCTGCGAGTTCACGACTAGTAAACTCGACGAGCTCCTTGTCAGATGGACGCTGTTGACCCGCATCGTCGGTGCTCCAGCATCGTTGAATGAAAGACCATCGACGGTCTGGGATCAGGTCGCGACTAGGGCGCCTCGGAGTCTCCCCGGTTAAGATTGCACGCATAACTTGCACTTCACGCACATAGTAATGGTAGGGCACATTCCCTGTCAGAACCTGTCGACGACCCAATATATGACTACGCAAACACAAAACAGGATGTTTGTGTGACAAACCTGCAACATGATTCCGCCGAATGAGTACACGTCGCTTTGGGTCGTTGGAACAAACTTGGGTGGATTCTCCTCGTCATCGGACACGTGAAGGTCAAGTAGCTCAGGAGCTGCCCAGCGCAGCGTTCCTCTCGCCTGACAGGATGTCGCAAAGGTGGAACCTCCAAGTTCTGTCAACATTGTTGATAGACCGAAATCGGCAATACATGCTCTCCCGTTGCCTCGGATGAGCACGTTCGACTGTGAAGCGAGGAATAAGTAGGTATGAGATTGATGGGGCACAAATCCACATACGCCAGAGAGATCGCCATGTACCACGGACCGGGAATGCACTACCAGATATCATATCACACATGAGCAACTACATAACCATGATTATCCATTGTTGCTTACGGTGTTGTAGACCCGCAGCGACGTCACCAACCTGCAATGTCGAAGTCAGATTTACGTTCCAAAGCAGGTGCAGTTGATACGTACCAAAACAAGCCTTTGCTCCGTTGTCAGCTCATCGCCCCAGCGCTCCAGATAAGACGTCAATGCGCCGTTTTCAAGCCATGGACAAACCATAGCGGGATATTGCCCAAAGCCCGTGGTCGTCCCGAAGAGTGGTAAGACGTTGGGGTGGTCAAGCTTTAGCCACACTCTGATCTCCCGACGAAGTCTCTGGATAGCTTATTGGAATAGGACAGAGAGTGAAAAAATTCTGCAACGCTAACCCTGTTTTTCCGGGCATAATCACCATCAGCATCGTTGCAGTACATCTTGATCACTTTCACAGCAACCTAGACGGACTGTCAGTTCAGTGGTTTCAGGAAGATAAGTGATTGTACCTCAATAGACCTCCTGTTCATGCGGAACGTGCCTCTGTAGATGTCCCCGAAGCTGCCGGATGCGAGTGGTAGTTCGCCTTCTCGAACAACATAACCGGTGAGGTCGGTTGCAAAGATGGAACGGCTGTCGTCCGAGTGAGTTCGTGCGCCATTAAATCCCGTTAACACTAAGACTCACATCTCCTGGATATTCCACACAGTATCCTGTGTCGGTTGTTTGAAAACAGTAGAAGGCTTCATTACACTGCTACCTGAGCCATCGCTGCCACCGTCGGGAACTGGAACCTGTAACATCAGGAAGTGCAAGGTACAAGAGGGTCAGATGAACTATTCTTATCCAGGACAGACAAGGTACCCACCGAAGGACCGGGATCCTTTCCTTTAGCGTCTTCAATGACAGTCGGAGGGACGGAAGGCTTGGATGCAGAGGTCGAGGGTTCTGCGGAGGAACGTACTTGCGACGTATCTAAATGCGTGAAAGCACGAGCGACATTAGTGACGGGCTTGGGTGCAGTGAATGCAGAGAGGAGGGTGCACACCTGCGTACGTCTGAGGTTTCTGGGGCTTGCTCCCAACCACGACGCGCTAAGTGAACCATTTCAACGTCACGCGAGTACCTGGCAAGCTGAACGAGTAACGTTACCTCTGTATATCGAGTGGCTGCAACGTGAGTTACAGGAGTTGGTTCCAAGAAATGGTGCTGTCGCGGAACAGGCTCAACTTCTGTCGCTCGTTGTGATGTAGATGAGGCTGGGCCAGGCCCGATGCGCCCACGCCATAAACGTTGTGGTAGGTGCCGTGGTATGAAAGGAGGATACGACTGGACGGCGTGTCGCGGGTAGCTACAACTATAAATTACCATATGCAAGGATAAACAGGCGTGTTGCTCACGTCAAGGAAGTTCAGTTCAGCTTGCTGCTCGTGATTTGATAGTCCCTTCCGAGGAGTCACAAGTGGGAGCTAGTAAGAGACCATTGTCAAAAGTGTATATGCGAAACATTCGGGGAACGCACATTTAGCAAGGAGTCAGGTGCCTGCAGCAACAAAAAGGGTGAGGAATGGTGTTGGACCATAGGTGAAGGTAGCAATCACCTGTTTACGGTCGTCGGGGAGACGCCACATTGATAACATCTTGTCGAACCCTCCAGATGCAACAAAGTTACCAGATGGTGAGAAAGCGACTGCATATGGATGGCTTTCATGTGGTAGCGGCTGTCCTATGCGGTTACCAGAGCGTGCATCCCAGAAACGAACAGTTGTATCATATGATGAGCTGGCAATTTTCGTACCGTCGGGGGAGAGGGAAAGGGAATTCACCCAGAAAGTGTGACCCGTCCAAGGTTGTCCAATTTGTTCACCCGTTTCGGAGTTCCAACACCGGATTGTCTGATCGAAAGACGCCGAGAAGAGTTTGCTCCCATCCAGTGACCAGATAACGCATTTGACCGGGTATTCATGACCTTCTATAGGACCGAGGATGAGTTGACCACTGTCGACATCGAAGACTCGGATTGCTTTATCTCCATAACTGCTGCAAGCAAGCTTCTCCCGATTTGGAGAGAAACAGACCGACATTGCACCGCCGCCCTTGATTAATATGGAATGGTTGATCTTCATATCCCTAATGACGATCTGGCTTCCGCTACCACTCGCAACCAATTGATCGTCCGGTGACACGGCAATGCACTCAATAGCACCTATGTGACCTCTCCAATCTTCAATAGGCTTGTGCGTCTCCACGTCCCACACCCTGATTGTTGCATCCTTGCCGCCGCTCAGTATCTTCTTCCCGTCTCTAGTGACAGTGACACACAAAACATGGTCATGGTACTCCATCGACGTTCCTTCTTGCTTTCCACTCTCCACATTCCATATTCTGACCGTCTTGTCGTACGAGCAGGTAACGAGTCGTTCTCCCCCAGGGAGATATGCTATCCCAAGGATACTGTGTTCGTGCCCTGACATCGTCACTACAGGCATTGGGGCGAGATCGCCAGACTGTTTCGACTTGCTTGGCATAGCTTTGAGGGAAGACATGTAAAAGGCTAGAACTGGGGGCAGAAGAGTGTGCAGTGCAACAGACTTAGGAGGACTCGATGAAGAGGTTACTAGTTAAAGGCCACAGACTGCTTCATCCTGTGCTTGTGAACCTCGCAGTTTGCACATGTTGTGTACATACGAGGCAGTGAAGTGATGTCCGCGGGTAAACCATCTTCCATTGAGTGCCAAAAACATCCCTGGGGGTCGTGAGCTGTTTAAATGCCATTCCGTTTACTGCCAGTGGCGTGATGAGAACACCATGTCCACTTCGTCTAAGCAAGATCATCAACTTCAGGTTCGACCTCCGACTCCGTACAGAAGCTCGGGAAGCTTGGAACCACTGGCAGGCCCCTCGACATACCCACCATACCTAAGCTGCATCCATGTCCCACAGAGGCGCATTCCCACACTCACCTCCTCGAAGCTGGATATTTACGTTAATAAATTTACCAAACCTCACATCATAGTACGGTGGTCACCACACTACTCCAACGCACCACGGAACACTGCGAGTTGCAGCTGTTAATGTATTGTGAGCTCGATATGGCCAGACTCGGACTTTTTTTTGCTATTAATAGCGGTCCAGGTGAGTTGTTGTGGTACTGTGGGCGGTCTATATCATATGATGCCGACAAGGAATTTCCACTATTGTTGTTGCGGGGTTATAATCCATATAACCCAGCTATAGTTCCGAACAATTTCTCAGTGACCTTCACCATGCCAGGTCCCGACCAGCTGCAGGAATCAGCACAATTCATTGAACGGAATGCTTACTTCACTGCCAAGTACATTCAGATGGGCGAACAGCATGCAGCTGTGGTCCGGGCCGACCCAGCGAGATTCCAGAGAGCTTCGGAAATCGTTGAAGTCCTTGAAAGGGGGACCGCACCGTTCCTTATTTCCATCCAGATCCCGTGTTACACAAGCAACTCAATCAACATTTGGAAGATCGTTGTGAAAAGGGTGCAACGAATGATGCGGAGTGAGCACTGTATCCTGCCACCTACCAGTGTTATAACTTATCTGACGGTTGCTAACAAACACAATATCTCTCTGAAAGGCATCTTAGGATATTCTTTGCTTCGCAAGCTCTTCTACAGGCCCATGCTGAAGCTCTTGCACCGATTACTGGACGCATGAGAGAACGCATTGAAGACAGAACAGAAGAAATACTGTAAGTGACCTTGTGGGCCCTCGGAGCATGTGCAACCTATCATCGTCCCAGGGCAAATTGGACGAAACGTTACGTCGAGCAACCTCCTCCTCCACCTCCGCCAGCTCAACAGACATTTAGGCCCCTTGTTGTCCGTCCAGCCTCTCTCCCCGAGCTTTGCAGACCCCAAGGTCCACTTCGAGTGAAGGCGCTGGCACAGGAAGACACAGACCGAGATGCAAAATATGCTCAGTTGCAGCTCGACGGTGAACATGCGGATGTAGCCCGCACTCCTTAAACCAGTTGTTTCTGTACTTAAGATCATAAGAGAGTAACTGAACAAACAAATCTCTTCTGGTCGAAGCACTCTCCGCTCTGCCTGTATGGTTTCTCCCTCAGGGAATCCAGTATACATTGATACTATGAATCTCTCATTGGACAAAATTCCCCACCAACAAGGTAAGAGGGTATAGTTATACACTTTTCCAAATACATTTGCAGAATCTAATACGTACCGCATAAAGACTGGGAGAAGAAAAAAACGCGCACAAAAGGTGGGATTGGTGGGTAATAGGCGAGGACAAAACTGGCTGGAACGCTGAAGCAGAACAACACATTGGTTGGATCGACACAGTACTACCAATAGTACGAGTTATTACATGCCAGGCGACAGACGAAGCCTTCGAAACACTGTACATTTCAGATACTAACAATCAAGAATCTTTCACGCCGGAACATGATTCCGGAAATTTTGCAACACAAGAATCGGTACGGACACCCACGGCAACAATTACCCAAAAGATAAGCCTGTCGTGTCCCATATCCACGACTACGACCTTCCTGAACCACGTCACCTGTCTTCTAGGATTGAGGCAACTCAGCTTCGACGAGTTCACACCTAGTAAACTCGACCATCTCCTCGTCGGATGGGCGTGATCGACCTGCATCGACGGAGCTCCAGCATCGTTGCATGAACATCCATCGACGGTCAGTCACCAGTTCTTGATCAGGGCGTCTTGGAGTCTCTCCTTTTGAAATCGCTAACATAACTTGTCCTTCATGGAAATAATAATGGTATGGCAGTTTCCCTGTCAGAACCTGTCGACACCCGATATATCATTATGCTGGTGTGAGCGAAACCAGTCCTGAGTGTGACGAACCTGCAGCATGATTCGGCCGAAGGAGTACACGTCACTGTGTGGCGTCGGAACGACCTCGGGTGGATTTTCTTCTTCAGACAACTGAAGGCCAAGTAGCTCAGGAGCTGTCCATCTCAGTGTCCCCCCAGGATGGAACGATGTCACAAAGGTTGTTCCTCCCAATTCGGTCAATAGCATGGACAGACCGAGGTCAGTGATACATGCTCTTCCGGTATCTTGGATGAGCACGTTCGCCTGCGGGTTAGGTGTGTGAGCAACCATGAGATCAATATAAATGATATCACGTACGCCCGAGAGATCGCCATGTACAATGGACTGGGAATGCACTACCACGATATCCCACATGAGCAATCAAATAACTGTGATTGAAGCATTGGTTCTTACAGTATTGTAGACCCAACGCGACATCGCTAATCTGTGGTGTCCTTATGAAATTCGCGATTAAGAACAACGTTGGGATGGATGCCTACCAGAATAAGTCTTTCCCCGGCTGTTAGGTTATCATCCCGGCGTAGGAGATAAGACGTCAATGCGCCGTTTTCAATCCATGGACAAACCATAGCAGGAAACTGTCCAAAGCCCATAGTTGTCCCAAAGAGTTGTAAGATGTTAATGTGGTTGAGCTTCAGCCACGTCTCGATCTCCCGACGAAGTCTCTAGAAAAGGTTGTTAGACTCGGACGGATGGTGAAGAAAGTCGACGATACTAACCCTCTTTTTCTGGGTGTCATCATCGTCATCGGCGGAGTACATCCTGATCGCTTTCACAGCAACCTAGACAGACGTTCAGCTGCAATGGCTTCGGAGAAATAAAAGAACTCACATCAATAGTCCTCCTGTTCAAGCGGAACGTGCCTTTATAGATGTCCCGAACCCGCCGGACGCGATGGGATGATCACCCTCTTTGGCAATGTACCCAGTGAGATCACTTGCAAACTTGGAACGACTGGCGTGCCAGTGAGTTATGAGATGTTCAACTTGACCAGCATTTCGGCTCACATCTCATCAACGATCTGCATGGGTTGTTTGAAAGCATTGGGAGTCTTCACTTTGCCGCTACCAGAGTTATTGCTGTCACTCGTAACGAGAACCTGTGGTTGGGGAACCTCTAAGCAGTTCAGATGAACTATTTTTGGTAGAATTGTTGCAGTACTCACCGAAGCGCCGGGATGCTTTCCTTTGCTCTCTTTAATGATCATCGGAAGGGGCTGTTGATTCACGAGGTTCAAGAAATTCCTCGATCCCCCAACACGAAATGGTGACGTACCGCTGACGAGTGTATCTCCGTAGAGGAGACGCCCTCTGCTTGTACAGGCTGGAAATGCGGATTCAACAACCAACCCAGTCGTTTAACTAATGAGAAGGAACTGACATTGATGACGTTTCGTCTCGACGACGACCCACTGTAAAGCTTCTGCATTTTGGTGTCACTTCCGTTTGAGTCATCATTCTCTGCCACGCCCTCGTTCTTCAATTGGTCATTGTCCTCGTTACCTGGCAAATCTTGTGCTTCTCGGAGTGGAGGCTGTACGATGTGAGGATATGTTTGTGCACGACCATGAGAAGGAACTCACTGGTACATTGAGCACGTTTCGTCTCGATGACGGCCGTTCTCCACGTCTCTGCAGTGTGGTGTCATCCTTCTCTGGAATGTTCTTGTCGTTGTCGCTGTCCTTTGAATGGGAAGAGGAAGGACGAAGCGTGAGACCCGCATCTTGTAGCTGTGGAATAACATCTGCGAATTTGATGAATAGGTGGAAATGTGGACACGTACCGCGGCATTCGATGTCACAGGCGAATTCTCGGGGTGAAATGGAGGATTTGGCATTATGGCTTTCAAGCTCCAGATGCGAACCTTCCTGCCGTATCCCCCGCTCACGATGTGGCTTCCATCAGGGGAAATTGCGATGGATTTGACCTCGTCATCGTGCTGAAGGTCGGGACCAATTTGTTGTTGTGTACGCACGTCCCAGAGACGAACGGTTTTGTCGAGCGAGGCAGATGCGATGAACCTACTGTCGCGTGAGATCACGATGGAGGAAACGAGATCCGTGTGGCCATAAAACTCTGCGAGTATTGAGCCATTTGATGAATCCAAGCATCTGATGAAACCGTTGCTACATCCAGCGATGAGCTGTTTGCCATCGGGCGTCCATGAGAGTGACGAGGTATTCACGTCGATGGCCGGGATGACGGGTTGGGGAGAGGAGCTGTTCCAGATGTATATGTTATGCGAGTCACAACTGGAGATCATTTCCCCATCCGGAGAAAAGCTGACAGACAAAACCCCGTATGTATACCCTAGAGGGCCTACGAGTCGTTTTCCTCGCGTTGTACTCCATACCAACACTGTCCTGTCATCCGACCCACTCACGACCCTCGCCGAGTCTGGCGAGAATGCCAACGAATTGACCGAGTCCGAGTGTCCCACCATCTCGACAACCTTTTTGTGGGACGTTGCGTGCCAAATCGTGATCGTCTTTTCTGCCCCTCCGGTGGCTATCCACTGCCCATCACTTGAAGCAGCGACTGCATATACAGAACCTGCTTCCTTCATCACCGTTCCCACCTCACGACCATCTTCTACCCTCCATGCTCGAACGCTGAAGTCGTTGGAGCCACTGATTACCTCGTTGCCGTTGGGCAGAAATGCGACCGACGATATCCGATTTTTATGACCATCTAGCACCAACGGTACTGGAGGCCCTCCGGGTCTATCGTGCTGCGACATGTCTATATGCGACCTAGTACAGCAAAAGAGTGATGGAGGGACGGTAGGCGAGATTGTGTATGGTGCGTGGTGTTCGTCTCTTCAATTCATCGTCCTCGTTGTTCATAGCAACGCACACAGCTTTGGTTCCTCGTGACACGGGCGCTTTTCCTCACCTTGATTATCCCAATGTGTTAGAGTAACGAGCACCGGGTACATATCAACCCACATGTTGCTCAACTACGCTAGACTCTACAGCAGGTCGCATCAGTTTCTGAGTGCTGAACAGTCACCACGACTTGCCAGGAAGACAGACGTGATGCGAACAGCTGGTTCACTGCGTTGAAGACGTTTGGAATAGTTGGCTGTTGTCGGGGAACGAGCGAAGGATGTCGATGCTGGGTGAAGTCAACGTTGGAAGCAGGAGGAAGAACGTGCCTGCCATCACGCTATTTTAAGTCAGCAGTCAGTGCACTTCAAGTCAGCTACATCATGATAGCCTCGATCCTGCATCTGCCACATCTGACATGATCTGACATCTGAGGTTGTATACCTGTCACTTTCGTGGGCTCACAGGAAATCACTTGCTTCTTGCTCAGGCTGTTTCAACTGTTCAAGTTCTCGTGGCCCGTGTCCAGAGAGCGCACAGGTAGGCTTCATAAACATCAATATCCGCTGGATTTCACAAGTGTGCGCATGCAGCACGTAATAAATGAAAATTGCTAGAGGGAACTCCCTGTCTGGGACTACTAGCACTACGCTGAGACCAGTACAGTACAATCGGTCATAATGCATACGACCGGGACCATTGAAAGCTTATGCATCACGAGGTATATGCAAACTGAGGCTGTCACGCTTGTGACTTGTTGTGACTCACCCAAAGTGTGACATGGGTGCATACAGTGAACAGTACTACTAATCATACATGGATAGAACACTACGGTACAAAGAATCTATCTAAGGTGGTTTGAGTAGAATAAAGTAACTCCTCTCGTCATAAGACGCCTCGGAATTTAAAGAGCTGGTGAGATAGATCAACGGAGAATTGAGGATCACCATACTGCATAGTACAGATGCGGCGCGCTTTTATTTTCATCGTGCTTTCACCACAGGTCGACCTTGCTGGATCGGATCTCACTGAACTGCGCCTGACTTCCACCACAATTCCATTGTTAGGCGGGTGGTTCTCGTGCTGACTCCAGCAGCTCGAGACTCGAGTGATCTGACTCGGGTGTTCCAAAGTGACAAAACTTGTCCATTAGTCGGGTCGAGTTGTGACAGCCATATTTGGATAAGCGCTATTTGTACTACTCCACATGTAAACAAAAATCCGAACTTGAAGCAGTCTAACGTTTTGCATGCAGCTGGGCCCGGTGGGCCGTAATGCAACACAATTGCTCTTGTCCTTTGGTCCAATGCCTATGTAGGCTGTCCTCACAATGCATAAAATGCCTCATCATTGCACCCATTATTCGTTATGCATTAACTCTGTGTTTTGAGTGGGCCCAACGATGGGACAAGCAAAAATCAATGCAATATTGAATTTATGCATGATTATCTAATGCATTATGACCGATTGTACTGTACGTCCAAAACAAGATCATCCCTCAACAAGTTCGGGCTTGACATCCGACTCCGTGTAGAAGTTCAGAAAGCTTATCACCAGGCCCTCGATATACTAACAACTCTCCTTCCAATGCTCCTTCGACTCCCCATCGTTGCCCACGTACCACAGAGACACATTCCGACGCTCAGCTGCTCGACGATCGTCGTCATCACTGTGAGGCCACCATACGTGTCCTCGTCGTTGATCCTCAGTACCGTCTGGAGTGAACTCGCCCATGATGGGCTCTGGGAGGTCGGGGGTAATACTCTGATTCACAGAGTATCCTGGACCATCGCTACGCGGGACAAACGGCGCTCTGGCTGCTGTTCGACAACTGACGAACTCCCGTACACTTTCGAGGAATGATGGTGCGAGTTCTTCGTGTGGAGAACTCCATGATGCTGGTAGAGAACAGTAACGGAAGAACTGTGGGACCAAGTATCTCTATGAGTGAGGGAACGGACGTGTCTGTCCGCGATGAGGTCGTATGTTCATCTACCATGATGGCTGTATTCGAGGGATCACCACCGGGCGGTATGCCTGTCATGAGCGTCACAACTTCCGATCTTCTCCCATTTGGAGAAAAGGCTATGGAATTAATCGACCCCACGTGTGCTTCGAGAGGGCCTACGGCCCTACGAGTCGTCGTCCTGTCCTCGTGCTCCATACAGTCACCGTCATCGTCGGCGTCTCCTCTAGTAGCATGAAACGACACCCTGTCCCACTCACAATTCTCGCCGAGTCGAGGGAGAATGCCAGCGAGCCAACCCATTTCAACATCCCGTCCCGCAGCTGCCCCATGAACTGCATGACTTTTTCATGGGTTGCTGTCTTCCAAATAGCGACCCGGAAATCGAACCCCTCCGGTTGCTATCCATTGTCCATCACTTGACGCAGCGACTGCTAACACCGCCCCCTTCATCACTTTTCTCCCCACCTCACTACCGTCTTCTCCATATGTTCGAACAGTGCAGTCGCCGGAGCCACTGATCACCAGGTTGCTGTTGGGTAGAAACGCAACCAACCGTATCTGTGTATTACCCTCTAGTCCCCACGATACTGGAAACCTCATCACGTCTCTCCCAATGTTGTGAAGCTGCGACATGTCGTGATACCTGGTTCAGTGAAAGAGGGTGGGGTAGGGAGTGAGTGAAGGAGGGATGGTATGCGAGTGTGTTCGTCTCTTCAATTCAATTCATTGTTCTCGTTGCTATCTTTATGCTCACGGCAACAAGTACAACCTTCTCGTTGCGAGGAGGAACGAGCGCCGGGAAGCTTTTTCACTCATGGCCTTCCTTCAATGCCAAGTAAGGTCACGCGATGACAAGGCTGTCACATAGTCCGACGTAGAGGTTGACGGGCCTGAGCGCCATGAAGGCTGACTTGAAGCCTCCCTCTTTTTCTTTCTGCTATCGAGAAGCTGCACACTCTCCGATTCTTGTGCGCGAAAGTCGACAGACCGGAAAACCAGGCGAATCCTGGCAGGACTTTCGATATCGGGTCTCAGGGGATCGCTAATAATAGGACCAAAGTTGCGATGCGAACAACTACCTTGACATTGAGGGCGGTCAAAGTCCACAAACTGTGTTTCTACGTAACCATCTCACGTCCTCAGTTAATCTCGCACCTTCTGAGAGCAGTCTGTTTTCGCCAGATTTCTTGCAACTTTGCACGACGGTGAGAGAAAGCCTCAGACAACGACTTTGCAGCAATGATATGTTGAATATGGTGGCCCATAGCTTTACTCCACCGTGCCTTAAGGAGCTTTCACGTTGAAATGCGATCCACGTCAGGCGAGCATCGACTGCCATCAAATATGAAGAGTCCTGCGACCACGGATAATCAAAAAAGCCAGTCTGGCGAACGTTGTATGAACCTTGCACTGGGATACGTCGATTGTCCGGTCACGGGCCACAAAGTTGACGTTACCCGGGTTTAGGTTGTGCATGCAACCAGTCGGCCGCCTCTGATATGTAAGTGATATGAGGAAAACGTTACCAGATGGATCGCAGGACGTCGACAATGACCAAGTCAGCTGACACGACGGAACCCCGATTGAGGCACGAGTGCCGTCACAGAAGTTGATGTATGGGTCATTGGGTGACTGCACGTGCTGCTATAGGGCTTGGCGCTTCCTCCTCCGAACCTCAATGTCTGGCTCATCACCATGCCCGAGCGTTCTCCATGTCAAGTTCGTGCGAAGTCCGTGGTCGCCTGTTGGTTCTTCGCAGGATCGTGACATAGGAGTTCTGGGATGCACCTCATGCAGCAAGCGAACGTGCGCTTGTCTGAATCTCTAGAAGTCCGATGAACGAGGTCCTGTGCAGAAAACCTGTAGGTCGAGACGGTCTCCAGGTGTATATAAAGTGAGGGGGAGCAGGAAATGCGTCTGAATCCAGAGTCGGTCCCCTCAAACTCTTGAGTCATGATCCGCCTTGCCGCTGCCCTCGCCTTGGCTGGCACCGCTGCCGCGGCCTCGCCACCTTCCGCCAACTGGCGCGAGAATATCAAGAATGTCGTTGTGCTCGTCCAAGAAAATCGGTGGGTTATACTGATTATATCCACTAAAGATGCAGCAGCTGACCGTCTTATTCATTCCAGCTCCTTCGATTGGTTCTTCGGCGACCTTTCTTACCGCAAGGACATCGACAACCTCCGTAACTTGAACGGCCAATACTGCAACCCGGTATGTGAAATGTGTACTTGCAGATATGCTTCTCGGATTAAAATCGTTGCAGGCGAATGTTTCCGCGACTAACTTCACAACAGTTTGTGCCGAGCCTATCGCCGGCAATGTCTCCCCGCAGGATCCGAACCACGCTCTCAGTGGTGTCACCTACGAGCTTTTCTCATCCTATCACCCTGACGAGTCGGGTAACCCCGCACAGGTGCAAAAGGCAGAAACCATGCTCGGTTTCGTCGTAACAGAGGAAGTAACCTACCACACATACAACGTGACCAGTGCTTCTGAGTCCATCAATTACCTCTCCGAGGAGATGATTCCTGTGTTCCGTACCATGGCTGAGAACTATGTTCTCTTCGACCGCTGGTTCTGCGATGTGCCTGGCCCCACCGACCCGAATCGGTACGCCTGTCATTTCCATACTTCCCATAGTCAAGGCACCATACTGACTGGCTCACGCAGGGCCTACATGACCTCCGGAACGTCCCACGGCCACGGGAAGAACGATAATGCATTCAACGTCTTTGGTTTGCCTCAGCGTTCCATCTTCCAGCAGCTGGATGAGAACAATGTCACCTGGATCAACTACTACAACTCCAGCTTCAATCCTGATGCTGAGTTCTACACATGGACGAACACCAGTGGCAGGTCCGCCACCAACGTCAAGCCCGTTGCGCAGTTCTTCGCTGATGCGGCAGCTGGAACCCTCCCTCAGTTCACATACATTAACCCTGAGGTATGTTATGCGTCGTTTACTTCGGGGTCCTGTTGGGAAGCTTCATTCGTCGTAGTGCTGCAGCTACGACTCCATGCACCCTCCCAGTCCCATCAACATGGGTGAGGCGTGGATGAAGAGCCTCTATGAGGCAGTTCGCAGCTCGCCACAGTGGAACAACACCCTCTTCCTCGTCACTTTCGATGAGCACGGCGTACGTGACGCTTTTCCCTGCTAATAACTTGGTGCAGAGACTCAACTCTAAACAGGGTTTCGCAGACCACGTCTCTCCCCCTGTCGGTGTACCCCCGGGCGATAACCTGACTTACACTGAGCTGGCCGCCGACGGGCAGAACTACACGTTTAACTTCGACCGCCTCGGCGTCCGGTGCGTGCCAGTGCCGCTGTCGCATTCTACTTTGTACAGCAGACTGACACACCCTACGCCACAGCGTCCCCACCATCGTCATGTCGCCTTGGGTCGAGAAGGGGGGCTTGAGCACGATGGGCAGAACGGCCCGTTGAAGACCTACAGCCACTCTTCCCTTGCGGGCTTCATCACCAAAGTAGGTATTCCCACTCGCACACCCGACCTCGTCCCTCACACCTTTCGTTTCTGTAGTTGTGGAACCTCGACGGCGGGGCGCCGCTTACGCCGCGCGTTGCCTCAGCGGCCACCTTCGAGCACCTCATTACCGACAACTTCCGCGATGACACGCCCGCTACACTTCCCGAGCCATGGGGATACTAAAATATCGTGTTGATGGCATATACACAGATACGTAGGAAATATCGTTTGCTAACCTAGATTCGTTGAGTCAGAGGATGGGAAAACGAATAAACGCTTTGCTACCCTTGCGCGTTTGATACGAGAACATAGCATGTGGACGCAGATGTGATGCCACTGCGGTGTGCAGTCGTTTCCCATTGCTTTAAATTGAGACCAAGAGCACCTTCGTCCCGACAACGTCATCTGATGAGCAGCATTCAGAGAGCAGGGGATTAAATGCGGAGCGAAAACATACATGGGTACTGGAGTAGAGGCAGCATAAGAACGGATTGGGAGGACAAGGATCCCGCGGTGACCTAGATCGATGTCATGATGAGGTCGAGCAACGAGAGGTGCGGTAAAATGGTAAAGCAGCTCATCCATGGAATGCGGTCATAGAGCTGAGCGCTGAGCATTGGTGCAGTGTTTAGGTGGAAAGTTTTGGGTGGAAGAGCAGGCGAGTAGGTCGGAATTCCGTTTTTGACGCCGGCATGCAGTCGTCGAAAGCCGCTCGTCATTTGACCATGATATATGAGAATCTCCCATGTTGATGAGACCTAATCGTAGTGGGTGAACGTAGAGAGGACATCACAGGCTCCTTGATGGATCTGCCGCCCGGGCACCAGTTGAGTAATGCAATCCTCTCTCTTGGTCTGGTTTGGGGAGACTAGCAGTACTCGGAATCATGATTATACGGAGTACAACCAGGTGGATCACACTGCTTCCAACAGATGCTGTACTGTTGCCGTCAGATAGTAAGTGTGTCATTCTACAAGAGCACCGTGATCTCGGAGGCCGAGGAGTCCGAGAGGTCAGAAAGAGGAGAATCGGAATTCCGTCACTCATCGTCGCGATCAGCAGCTTTCAAGTTCATGGTGAGTAGAAGATCGTCGTTATTGACAGAACTTGTCTCTATCACGCTTGCTGTCACATGTCGAGAAAGTGGGCCCAGAATCAGGCCTAATCAGGTGCCACTGGGGGGTCTGCCTTGTGAATGTGGCATCCATAGCCGCGGACCGAGTCCACTGGCAGGAACGCGTGGGGCATCAAATGGTGATATCAAAAATGGTCCGGAGTTTATGGTCCAAATATGGTCAGAAGTTCACAACACCTATCCCAATTCACACCATTGGTTTCGGGCCACTCCTTCGAAGGGGAAGGTTCTGTGCAGCGTCTATCGTTCTGTGCAGTGTCTACCTACGTTCTAACCCCTGTTCTTATTGATTATGCAAAAACTTATAATATATATCTTGGATTACATCAATGGTTACCGGTTACCGTGGTTCGTGGGAGCTTGAATGTTCCAACGTCGACGTCCAACCATCGATCATCCAAATAACGCCTGCAAACCCAATGCAAACCTGTGTTCAAGCGTTGTCAATCAGCTATTCTTGCACCTGCATCACGCACTGCTCCACTGCCGCCGTCTACAGGTGATGGTGTTCAACCTGTGCATATCGTCGCGGGGCTCGAATTTGGTATTGTCACATCCAAAAGGGCAATGCTGGCATGTATCAATGTCGCGGCAGTGCTGTCGGGCACAAGGTGAAGGTTTCATTCAAAAGGATGCCTTGTTCTCCCATTGTTCTTCTTTTCTTTGTGTAGTTGATCTACATATTCTATGAGTCCTTTCTTTGCTACTCACTTTATTTCTCTTTCCACGTCTTCATATTTTAATTGACCGTCATGACCACTGCTCCCCCTGGGTTCAACTTCGCTAAGAACTCCGGTATCGATTCCGTCGCTGGCGCCGTAATCTTTGCCGTTCTCTACTTCCCTCTCCTCTTATTCTACATCAAACAGTCGATCGCTCGCCCTACATATGTCTTCATTGTCCTTTCGCTCTTCTGTGCAGGTGAGTTCAGAGATGCGTTCTGCGCATGTTCACACCTGATTCATGGCCATCCAGTCCGAATTGCTGCATTCGTTATGAGAGCATTGTTGGCGGGCGTAGAGGCAGATGGGCAGAACCTCAGCCTCTTTATCGCTTTCGAAGTCATCTACAACGTTGGTTTCTTCGGTCTCTTGTACTCGGCGTACACCCTCGTTCTCGACCGGTAAGCTGCCTCAGCCTTCCTTTGAACCGCTTAACTCCGTGCTAATAATTTCCCCCATACAGTGGTCTGATGTCTGACGCTCCTCTGCCGGACGGCCCAATCTCCCTCATCACGCGCAGACGCCCAATTTTCCGTATCGTAATGGCTGCCGCAGTTGCCGTTGGAATTACAGGAGCTGTCGAGGCCGCCACGGGCTCCACGCCGAGTACGGTCAACCTCGGCAACACTTTACGCAAGGTCTCCATCTACATTTTCCTCGTCCTTTGCATCCTCGTTGCGTTCCAGACGATCCTCCTGGTCCGCGCTGAGGCCCAGTGTCAGTCTTTCGCTCGCCTTGTTGATACAGCAGTGACACTGACCAAACGTAACTTTGAAACAGACGGCACGCACAAGGTGTCGGATGGCGCGTTCGGGGCAACCCACGGTATCCACATCCTGGCCTTGATCTCGCTCCTTCTGCTTACCCGCGAAGCATTCTTTGCCGCGACGTCCAACGACCTCACGAAGCAGAACAATGAGAACTTGTGGTACCCCCTCTCTGCTCTCACCGAGCTCGTGGCAGTCGTCATGTTCGCTGCACCGGGCCTCGTGCCGTCGCGCGATGAGCTCCCTTCATGAGTGGGATGGATAGAGACAGGAAGAAAACGTGGACAGAGCATGACCAATATACCTTTGTAGCATACATTCGGCTTGGGCACTTCGATAGCAGTGATGTTGTTGTAGAGTATTACAATGGCTTTCAGGGCACGTCGGTGGACGGTCATTTTCCCTCTTGACGTTACGAGTGAGAAACACTGTAGCAGAGATAGATGGACCATATGCATGACTTCCAGAATTATGTCACAACAAATCTAAACAGACTGGATATATGCGCACACGAAATGCCGTCTGTATCGACGTATTACAGGAACTCTCAGCACTCGAAGGACAATGTACGATATGTATTAACGCACGGCTCAGGATCCGGATATGCGTCTCGCCATCATGCATGACTGCAACGCAACTTGAAGATCGATCTCACGCCCGAAACTTAATGTAAGCCTGACCCGTGGCCGCATCTACGCCTGAGGTGCAGTGCATGGGAGTACATGTCATGATGCAACCACCACTAGTCCATAGGCTTCATCTACTGTAGTTCCCCTAGACAGATCGAAGAGTCTAAGTAAGACAGTCGTTTGTGCCTCACCTCTGGACGCCACATGTACTAGGTAAAGTCGATCTTCGTGTACTTGTACGCTGATTGTTGTATCAATCCTCGTCCATTCAAGTAAGTAGTTTCATCGCACCGAATACTCAAATGGGCTAGGACATCCACGAATCCCTGGAATCCCACACGGTTGTTTTGCCTCTGTGGAAAAACCGGGTCTGGAACTGGTCATATTAGTTCCCAATCAAGACCAAGATATAAGTAGATACATATGCATGTATGTACCTGCCATCAACATGAGGAGCGGCTCGACCTCAGTTTGGTCACCTGCATCTACAGCAGTTGCCTTTCTTGGACGTGGGTGACCCCTCCAACGGTAAAGGCGACCATCATCAGGACATTCTCCACGCTTTCGTGGTATGCCTAGTACTTCTTGGCAGCCCCCCCTATCCACCTGGGCGCCGGAGCGGAGTGGGACTCTTGTTCAAACGATATGCCCACCCTCACGCTGCAGCGTTCTGCGCCATCTGCGCGTCTCGACAGCGCACTCCGTGGGTGAAGGAGTGCTCTGCATGCTAGCCCGCGTACGGCTCTTCCACACACTACTACAATACAAGTTGCAGGCTCACAGGGTCCAACAGATCGTCCCATTGTCGTTCAATCAATTAGTTAATGCTGCGAGTCAACATCACTCCGCGACATCCCGTGTGTTAACGCGTTTTCATCTAGGGAAGTCCCCGAGAGCCGATACCGATGGGATCGTTCATGTTACTAGTTACCAAACAACAACACCTCGGTACCTAAGGCATGTGCCAATAATCATGATCCACGGGTCTGGTCTGATGACATCGGACTTCAGGCGCCAATGCGGCACCCATTCTATAAACTCGTCTGGTGTTGCTACACTGCCTGCGGTGCAATCTGCAGCAGTTGCTTGCGGGGAACGCGGTGATGGAAGTCTCGTGCGGGAACGTTCAATCAAGCAGTCGTGGAACGTGTGCTGCGTGATGCGCCACGGATATTCATACACGGCGAATCACGAGGATATCGGTGGGATATCACAGTGAAGTGCTTCAGACCTGTGCAAACCACAGGTACTTGGCCGGAAGTCTCCTCCTGATTTCTGAAATATTAGCAAGTTGTCCTCGGGTTAGATAGATAGGAAGAGACATTGTCGATCTGACTACTCATCGATGCATCGATGCATCAGTGTTGTCGCATCGAGAATTTCAAGTATAAGTTATTTTTGGCTTGTTTCAGTTGAAAGATGACGTGGTGACAAGCGTGGTGACATACTTGGCGCAGGTGGACAGTGTAGGAAGAAGGCGTCCGTTTGCCTGAACTGGATTGTACTACGGACGTACACGGTGGGGAGTATACAGTACACTGCCAGTGGTACACATGGTTGAGCGTGATCTCGTCGCGAAAATTTGGGCCTCGCCGCTATGGCGATCTGCCTCCCTGTGCACTGTGATAAAAATGTCGCAGGAAAACGATGCAAAATATGTACTGATAGCATCATCCGGGAGTTGTAATAGTGTTTGTTGCGTGAGATACTGTATCTCCTTGCAGTTCAGTAGCACTGGTAGACCAGAGTATGCATTATGTAATCAGCACAGGTTAAGTGCAACTTGGCAAACACACCTGCATGGCTGTACCATTGTTACAAGTCGGAACGTTCAACAGCAATGAAAGCACTCGCGAAGGACTCGGAAACTGGCACTCACAGCGATTTACACGCCCCAGAGTCTTGATAAGTATTATGTGTTGTGCCTACACAAAAATATTGGGTGGTCGACACTGGTCATAACTTTACAAAGTTGGCTCGCTGTCAATGCAATAAGGCAAGTGAGATGATGGATTGATGGGGCTGTTACATGGGTAACCACTCGGAACTCGTTTGATTTACAGCGCAAGGAACACATCATGGAGGCTGTTCAAGTCATATCCCAAATTCGCTTAGCCGAGCGCACGGCTTACACCTCGTATATAAGCAATCGTCCTCCAGTTGCCCAACTCAGGCTCCTGGTTGACCTCCCTGCGCTTCTTCGTTTTTCTTTGTTTCTTCCCTTTCTTCGTTCTTTCTAGTGGGCCGGTACCCACATCTTTTATTTCTCTATCTAATCTTTTGACACTTGGCTGTTGTCCAAGTCGTTATTCCACGCACACACTCGCTTTTTGTTTGTAAATCCGCAGCACAATGTCTGGATCGATGATTACTCCTACCGAGGCCCTCCTCCAAGTTGCCAAGGAACATCCTTTCCGCACCGCTGTTAGAAGCGCAGGCTATAAATGGTCTTATGCCGCCCTGTGGGCGCGCGTCAGGCAGATTGCCAACAAGATTCAAGACCTTGATGGTTCCAGGACTCCTATCGGCCTTCACATGGGGTAAGTTTCGTCTCACTTGGCCCTGATATCGTCTAATCATATTTCTCAGCCTTGAAATCGACTATGTTGCTGCCGCTCACGCCATCTGGCTGTCGGGTCGCACCGTCGTTTTCCTCTCCTCGAAATGGACCCCAGACGTCCTCGAGATTATCCTCGCACGTGCGAATGCCCGCCTCGTTCTATTCGGCGCTGAGGCACCCCCAACTATTTGGGGTATTACGGCTGTCTCGACTTCCACTCTCGTCGACTCGCAGGAGCCCCCGAGCTTCGTTGCACCTCCATTACCCTCAGAAGTAGTCGAAGACATCCCCGAGATCTGCTCCATTACACCCACCAGTGGTAGCACTGGCGTTCCAAAGAGTATCGTGTACCCCATGGAGAGAAGCTTAGCGGTCCTTACGGAAGAGTCTTCCACTCTCCTTAAGCCCATGGATGGTCAGTGGCTTCGTGGCGGAACGGTCAGTATCTGTTCAGTATCTGCACCAAATGGTGCGCTAACATAACCTGCAAACAGACCTTCCTGCGTCCTCTATTTGAGATTCGTCGCTTCATGTTCAACCAAACGACGTTGTACCTCGATGCATCCTCCTCCGTCGCAGACCAATGCACAGCCCTCTGCCAGGAGCTCGAGTCTGCTCGCAACTCTCAGCTGCTTCGCGTTCACTTCACCCCTAGCGTTTTCCGCGCTTTCGCCGACTTTGCTCAAATGCGCGCTGGTGGATCCAATCTTCCCCGTGGCTTTAACCGCGTTTATTGGATGGTTATCGGTGGTGAATCACTCAGCGTTCGTGATCTCGAGTTGGCACGCGTTATCTTCCCAAGCGCCACCATCGCGTGCAACTATGCTGTGAGTTATCTGACGAGTGCCCAGCCGGACTTCGCTAACGGTTCCTACAGTGCTCCGAGGTCGGTTTCGCAGGTATCTCACAAATGTTCGTTCGTCCATCCGACCCTATTCCGTCCACGATCTCCTTCGGCCCCACGCAAGGTTGCACCGATCTCATCCTCCTCGACGAATCACTCTCCGTCATCTCCCAGAACGAGGAAGGCGCTACTGCATTGTCGGCTTCATCACAAGCCAAAGCGCGTCCCACTACCTTGACAACGAAGAGGCGACCCGGCATATGTTCCGTCCATGGGCCGGTGACGACATGCTGCTCTACACCGACGATATCGGTTGCATGCAAGCTGACGGTACCATCGCTATCCGCGGCCGCAGCTCGCGCAACGTCAAGATCAACGGATTGTTTATTGACCTCGATTACGTCGAGCGCGTGCTGGCTCCTGCTTTCGCTAACAAGTCCCTCAACGTGACTGGTTTCAAGCTCGTGAAGTCTAACACAACCGACAAGATCGTTCTCTTCGCCGGCACTGAGTCGGCCGATGCCATGTTCATCCTTAAGCACGCTCGCGACCATCTGCGCGCTTCCCACACTGGTGATCTCTCCATGGTCGTCGGCTCCGTGCGTTGCATCTCGGAGATGCCGTTCAATGCGTCGTACAAGATCGACCTCGCTCAACTTCAGAAGTTGGCTGATTCCACGGACGCTATGGCACCTGGACTCTCTGCAGAGGCTGCCATGACCTCTTCCCCATCATCCCAGGTTGATGCCCTCGCTGAGGAAATCGCGGCTGAAATCACGAAGCTGTGCAAGTCTTCTGAAGCCATCCCCACCGACATGCCGCTGCTGTATTCCGGTCTCAACTCCATAACCATCGTGCGCTTGTACTTCTGGTTGCAGGCGGAATTTGAGTACGAAGAGGAGATGACTCACCTGTTTGAAGAGGAAGTTACCGCTCACGGCCTTGCGATGGAGATTTTGGGAGACGAGACTGAGAAAGAGGATGACTCGGATTCTGATGTCATGAGCGATCCGGCAAGTCCTGCCAGCCAGGCTACCATCGTTGAGGATGAAGTTCCCAAGATCATCATCGACGACGAGGACGATGACTACCCAGCGAAGGTTGTGGTTGATTACGAACCTAAGCTCGATGTCGTCGAGCTTGCTCCCAATCGCCGCCCAGTAAGCACGCTGGTCGTCATGCAACCGCCTGTGCAGACGATCCCCGAAGCTACCAACAATGTCGCCAACCACCCAACGCTACACTACAATCCCTTTTCATTCTTGTTTCTGTCATGGATGACTCCGTTGCTGAGCTTGGGATCCAAGAGGCCTTTGTTGGAATCGGTAGTTATCTTCGTTTCTGGCTAAGGGGTACAACACGTTAAAATATAATTGTTATGATTTTCCTCCCTTTTGTAGGACTTGCTCCCTCTGAGACGCAACGACGAAGCGATTATTGTTGAACACTGGGTAGACCCTTTCTGGACTCAACTGCGAGCTTGGTACTTCGACAGGCAACGCAAGCTCCCTGGCTTGTTCGGTGCTATATTTGGCGCTGCGACCAACTTGTGGTAAGTAGTCATTGATGACTTTCGGCGACGCTATCAATTGATGGTCGCTGAAATAACAGGCTCGTCTCCGGTCTTCTCTGGTTCTTGTCCATCGCCTCCGCCATTCTTGCCCCTCTGATGCTGCAGCAAATCATTGTCGCCGCGAATGCTCCTCCTGCACCCACTGGAAACGCCACAGCACTCGCAGAGTGGACGGCAGGCATCGAGGAGGCCACGGGCGGTTTCCCCCTCTTCGTTGATAACACCTACGCCTTGGGCGGCATTTTGATCGGACTCAAATTGGCTTTCACTCTGTGCGGTCGCTCTTCGGACCAGCTCGTCAAGCGCATGGCTCTCAATGTCAAGACCGTCCTCATCTCGGCAGTTTACAAGAAGGCCCTCCGCCTCTCTGCCGAGAGCAACCAAAAGTATGGCAAGGGTTTTATCATGAATCTCGTCAACGTGGACTGCGAATCCGTTTCGAAGGCATGGGAGGTTACCCACCAGGTTTGGAGCATCCCTCTCCAGCTGACCGTTGTCACGATCTTCCTTTCGCGTCTTCTCGGCGTCTCTGCATGGGCTGGAATCGGTGTCCTGTTCCTCGCGCTCTTCATTCTGATCATGGTTGTCCCTATCTTCATGCGCAAGGCCGCTCCGTGGTTCATGAGACTTGGTGATCGTCGCCTCAAGACCATCCGCGAGGTTTTGGATGGTAGGCATGAATTCCGTGCATGTCGGTCTTCGACTAACGATCGATTAATCCAGGTATTCGCGTTGTCAAGATCAACGGCTGGGAGGACCACTTCGTGGCAAAGCTAGAAGGCATCCGTACCCAGCAGCTCCGCTGGTTGCGCCAATTCAACACCGGTGTTGCGGCCTTCGTCATCGTCGGTCAGGTACGTCCAAGCGCCTGCTAATGTCACCATCACGCTGAGTTCATTTTATCCAGATCACTAATACCGTCATGCCTCTTGCTGCCTTCTCTCTGTTCGGTCACGAGCACATGGGCACGATCTCGTCTTCGAGAGTTTTCCCTGCGCTCTCCTTCTTCGGCATGCTGGTCGACCCACTCATTGCTCTTCCCCAGCTCCTCAGGTATGTTCTTGGCCATTCCTGGCAAACTGACGCTCACATGTATTTTACTAGCGCGTTCGTCATCGCGATGACTTCGTGGGGTCGTATTTACTCCTTCTTACTGGCCAATGAGAAGTCTTCGGCCCAACAGCCTTCGATCTCTGCTGTCATGTCCATGACCCGTTACGCAATCACCATCAGCAATGGCGCTTTCTCGTGGCCCAGTTCGGACAAGGGTGCAACCCCTGCACCGGCCAAGAAAGCAAACTTGAAGAAGGTCGAAGACAAGGCGGATACTGCTAGCGTTTCCGACGTCTCCAGCATTGATCTCGAGAAGAGCGGCTTCGACGACGACGAAGATGAGGAGGAGGTTCATGGTCCCCGCCCCTTCCTTCGTAACGTGAACGTCTCTATCCGGAATGGCTCCCTTACTGCTATCGTCGGCAACGTTGGATCTGGCAAGAGCTCCCTCCTGTCGGCCATCATTGGAGAGATGATGCGCGTCTCCGGCGACGTCCACTGCAACGGTTCCATCGCGTACTGCGCCCAGCAACCATGGGTCCAGACCACCACCATCCAAGACAACATCTTGTTCGGTCGTCCCCTCAACTTGCAGCAGCTCCAGAAGGCTATCCAAACCACCTGCTTCGACTCCGACCTCGACACGTTCCCTCACGGAATGGCCACCCAGATGAGCGAGAAGGGAAACAACCTCAGCGGTGGACAGAAGGCTCGGCTCGCGCTGTCCCGCGCTGTCTATTCGGACGCCGACATCTACCTGTTCGACGATGTTCTCGCTGCTTTGGATCCCCGCGTTGGTCGCACCGTCTTCAACAACTGCATCAAGAAGGCTCTACGCGGCAAGACGCGTGTCCTCGTCACCCACCAGCTCCAATATCTCAACCAGGTCGATCACATCATCGTATTCTCCGAGGGCCGCATCGTCGAGCAAGGCTCCTTTGAAGAGCTCGTTTCCAGGAGCGGCGAACTGACCCGACTTCTCAGCGAGATCCACTCATTCTCTGAGGACTCCGACAACGCCAATAAAGACGACAAGCGCAAGACTATGGCTGCTCAGAAGACTGCTGCTTCCCAGAAGCAGGAAACCCCCGATCAGGTCATCGCCGAGGAAGAGCGCAACAAGGGTGCCGTTGGTATGGCTACGTGGTGGGCATACCTCAAGGCGACTGGTGGTGCTACCATGGCCATCATGTTGTTCCTTGAGGTTATCTTGTTGCAAGGTAGCGTCGTCATTCTCGGGCAGTGGCTCACTTGGTGGACCGAGGACACTTTCCACGAGACTGCTCAGGGCTGGATCGGTATCTACGATGGCATCGGTTTCGCTTCTGTCGTTCTCCTGGGTGGGTTTTTATCAGCTTACTTGTTCCTTTCAAGCTCACGTATTTGGTTCCAGTCATTTTGAACATCACCGTCCTCATGAGTACCGTTCGCGCCAGCCGCGTGTTCCATTCCAAGGCACTTCACGGTGTCCTCCGTGCTCCCATGTGGTGGTTCGAGGGCCAACCAATTGGTCGCATCATGAACCGCTTCTCCAAGGATATCGAAGCCATCGACCAACGTCTCATGCCTCAGCTGTTCCAGTTGGTCGCAGGTATCGGCTCTCTTATCTCTACGACCGCCATCCTCTCTTACAGCACTCCGATCATGCTTGGTGAGTTTGAGTATGATGACCCATTCCTGTTTGGCTCACCAACAATGTTTCTAGCCTTCCTGTTCCCAATGCTCATCATCTACTGGTTTGTCCTACGGTTCTACCGCAAGTCTCTCCGCGAGCTCAAGCGTCTCGAGTCTACTGGACGTGGCCCACTTCAGTCCCGTATCAGCGAGACCCTCGATGGAATTCCGACAATCATGGCTTACCGACGTGAAACCGACTTCGCGAACGCTGTCGGTGCTCTCCTCGACCTCAGCAACAAGCCCTCCTTCCTGAGGATGAATGCTGGTATGTCAGGCTCTTCTCGTACGGAAATTCGGAATATCTAACGCTTGGACAGAAATCTGGGTCACTCTTCGCATGGAGATCATGTCTTCGATGATCGTCTTCATCCTTGCTATGCTCGCACACACCACAGTCGTTGGCAGCAGCACTCAATTCGCTCTTGCTTTGACTTACGCATCCACGCTGACCTACATCATGAACCTGCTCCTCAAGAGTGCAGCTAATGTCGAAGCAGAGGTAGGTCACGAGGAAATCTGTTTCTCAAGCTGGAACTCACTCGGTCTTCTCTAGATGAACTCCGTCGAGCGCCTCATGAGCTATACCGAGGGTCTTCCTCAGGAAGATCCTGCACGTCTCGGCGCCGACCCTTCTAAGGAGGCCTGGCCATCGCGTGGACAGATCGTTCTCCGTGATGTTGATGCTGCATACCACTCCCGCCCTGATAAGCTCGTCCTGCGCAACGTCAATCTTACCTTCAAGGCAGGCGAGACTGTTTTCATTGTTGGGCGAACTGGTTCTGGAAAGTCTACCCTCTTGTCCCTGCTGCTCCGCATGATCGAGTCCAGCAACGGTTCCGTCGAGATTGATGGCAGAGGTAAATCTTGATCGTTGTATCATCGACGTAACATATCTAATCTTCGCGTTTCCCCGCTAGATATCAAGTCCCTTGGTGTCTCCACATTGCGCCAGGGCATGCAGGTGATCCCACAGGGTAAGCATTCAGTCCGGCATCATTGCGACGCTGTCGCTGACCAGAGCACCATAGATCCCTTCATCTTCTCGGGCTCCATTCGTTCGTCTCTGGATTTCGAGGGCAAGCACGACGACAAGGCACTCTGGCACGCACTTGAGCTCGTCGGTCTCAAACAATTCGTCACTTCTCAAGAGGCCAAGCTCGACACCGTCGTCGAGGACAATGGATCCAACTACTCCGTCGGTCAACGTCAGCTGTTGTGCCTCGCTGCTGCTATCCTGCGCAACCCCAAGATCCTCCTTCTTGACGAAGCCACCGCTTCGATCGATGCCGGCGCCGACGTGTTCATTCAGCAGGCTATGCGCAAGAGCTGCCCCACTGCTACCATCTTGGCGGTCATGCACAGGTTGAGCGACAAGATTTTGGAGGAGTGTGATAAAGTGCTGGTTATGGAACAGGGTGTGCCCATTGAATACGCTTCGCCCCGGGAACTTCTTTCCCGGCCCAACTCCATGTTCTCCAAGCTGATGGCTGCCACGAGGAACAGTCAATAAATCATGGCGTATCCTGGATCATTTCATTTACTACTTACTATCGTACTCTCAGTGCTCTGTGATTAGAGCACATGGACTTTTAAAGCAATTATACTTATATTTGGACACTTGTATGGGCATGCGTACTTTACTTCTTCAAGGGCTAGTGAATATCAACGGAATAGTGCAGCCGAAAACGCTGAGCCGTCACCGTCTCGTTTTGAATCTCCCAACTTAATTACTATCTACCACTGGCATACTATGCGATTGCCAAAGAATCGGTCGATGCAACGCTGAAGAACCTATCGCGCAACTTGGACAGTTGAGTGCTCTGCAAGGCACTTGCCGCTAGCCTGAGTCAAATCCTGGATGTTCGCCTCCTTTGAAACGAGCTCGCCAATCATCATCATCATCATCATCATCATCATCATCATCATACCCTCGGGGAATGTGGATTGACCGCGATCTGGTTGAGATACAGGAACTGGGGTGTAACGAGAACACGCGTCTTGCCATGCAGACAGAGCCTTCATCATGCAATTGTTGGAGAGGAGTACGACCACCGAGGATCCGAAGCAGCGAGGACGTCGGAGTGGACAGCGCGGGAAAGCGAGCTGGGCTTTCTGTCCCGGATCCCACTGGCAGTTGAAGCTGCTTCCCTTCGCTCGCTTGGGTGCTGGGTGTGGTAGCGTTGCAGTGGATGGCACCCGAGATGGGTTCGTCGCCGCCGACCTTCTTCAGATCGTGTCGGCAATGTCGGCAGTACCAGCCTTGTCCTTGGCCTTCTGTGCTATCTGGGTTGGGTGCACTGCCAGAGGTTACATCGTTATCCAAAGTGGACAAGGAGAAAGCGCCACGAGGATTCACCTTGCATGAACTTGGGGAATAATGATACCAGTGCTTGGACAGCACACGAGAGGTCTCCAGCGGCGTCAAATACAATAACCATGACGCCAGTATATGCACGGCTGTCAGGCTCTCTGAAACGAGGCTCAGCGCTATCAGACAACGAGGCCACTAAAGAAATAGAGAAGCACGACGCTAGAGAGAGCAAAAACGAATAGGAGGCCCAGAGGTAATAATACGACGTTGATAAACGGGATCATACCTGGACAAAAGATAGTGCACGGACGTGGAACACGGAAGGGATCATTCCAACAGTCTTGTTCGCATTCCACGAAAGAACAGGTTTACCTGCGATCCTAAGCTACCTCGGGCAGTCATAACCGTGACTTGGTAGTGACGAAGAGCCTGGCTAAGGCATCCGTGCAACTTTTCAAGTCTTTGAACAACTTCCCGTCGAAGATGGCATCAGTGGATGATAAAGATATGTGATGCCACCACGGTGTGCACAACCGTTTCTCGTTGCTTGGGATCGAGATAAAGAGGACCGTCATTTCGACAACGTCACTGATGAGCAGCATTTGGCGAGCCGGGGATTGAACGCAGAACGAAAACGTATATGGGTGCTGGAGTAGACACAGCGTAAGAGCGGAGTGGCAGGATAAGGATCCCATGGCGACGGAGATCGATGTCATGACGGGGTCGAGCAATGAGAGGCGTGGTAAATGGCGAAGCAGCTCATTCATGGGAATACGTCGTAGAGCTGAGCATTGGTGCTTTGTTTAGGCGAAAGTTTTGGAGTGGCAGGCGAGTCTCGCCAGTCACAATTCTGTTTTCGACGCCGTCATGCAGTCGGTCGAAAGTAACTCGTCATTCGACCATGATATATCCCAGTGAAAACTGGCTACGCCGCTCGGAGCAATGTTCGGGTATGTCCGAGTATGTTTTCTTGACCAGTACTTAGATCAGTAAATTGTTCTACATTTCATTAGCAAATGTACGTCAGTGATCCACCTTGTCATCTGTGTGAGCTAGCAAACGATGTCTCAAACCACTGTACGCGTCGCTTTCACAGGAATTCAGTCCCGACCATCAATGGAGATACTGGGACATTCCCCCTGAAGATCATATTGGAGTGTATTATGATTTCAATTTTCAAATGCCACCGACGAAGGAGCTTCCGGAGCTAGTAGTGGTGCGCTACATCTGCACTGACACGCTGTCCCTCAGCATCTTAACCATCTGGGGCTGATCGACTTCATCGGCAAAGACATCGTCTTCGTATTGAATCCCAAAAGCGAACCCTGTGATCGTGATTTTACACGACACAACTCGGTAGAACACAGAGCAATCTTCAAAGTCGGGGCTGAGGATATAGTGTCGGCCCAAGATGCTCTGCGGTTCGCTGAGGAACGCCTGGACATCGGCGGACGTTACGTTCTGCATCTCAAGTCTACCTTGAGGTCTGATGAGCTCTGCAAGACAAGGGGGCCGGTAGAGAAAGGGCCTGAATGATCCCGGGGCCGTTGGCGGAGGTGAAAATTGGTCGACGGAACGTTCCATCCAATCTTCCCTGGAAAGACCATAATAAGCCGCATGGAACTTCATGATAGGGTGCAAGTACCAGAAAGGTCACATACATCATTTCATCCTCCGCATCTTCAATGCGATCTCTGAGGGGCCCTTCAAGGTGAGAAAGTGTGTGATCGTGCGCATTCGGGGGAGTAAATGCGGTGCTGCGTATGGCAGCATGCCTTTGAGAAAACCGTTAAACTTGTTATAGCAGGCTTGAATGTAGCAAGTGGCAGGATATAGTACTCACTCATCCGTCGAGGCACCCTGATCGCAAATATCTTCCAGAGGTTTTTCGTATCGCCTGCGTTCCGCGTCATCGGTCGACTGAGCGATAGGACTTGGATTCTGCGTTTGTGGGGCATCCATGACTTGCAAAGCTCGCTCGACCGGGCTCTCTCGCACTGCAGCCCCATGTTGTTCAAACATCTGCATGTACTTGGCAGTTCGGTAAGCATTTTCCTCTGTGAACTGGGCTAGTTCTGTTTCCTGTTGCTGGTTGTGCTGAGACATGGTGAAAGCGAAAACGTGGAAGTTGCTCGCCGCCACAACTTGAACTTGAAAAGTTGGCTTATAAACATGTAGGGCCCTACACTAAGTTGTTCTATTTTCGACTCATCTTTTGTTCTGCCAATACTAGTATGCACAGGATCCGTGCAACGATTGACCGCCAGTGGTATAGTCATTTCCATCCACAGCGCGCGGGAAAACGAGCCGGGTCCACGCGAATAAGGATACCTGAGCTTGGACAACCACCTCCAGCAGCGTCAAATACAATAATCAGAATACCAATACATGCATGGTCTGGTATGCATCCTACGAAAAAAGACGTTTGCCTGCGGACCTAAGCTACCTCGGGCAGTCGAACCGTGACTTGGTAGTAACGAAGAGCCTGGCTAAGGCATCCGTACAACCTTTCAAGCCTTTGCACACGTCGGGCGAACAACTTCCCGTCGAAGATGACGTCAGTCAATAACATATGAAAAAGATATGTTTTGCTGACCTGTGACGTGGGATCTGTGGCATACTCGAGCGAATTTCTAATCGCACGCAAGTCTGCAGTAATCTACACACCACCGCGACTGACTTAGTCTCGCGTTGCCTATGGAAGGAACGAACTTGAAGGACGCACCGCCGCCCACACACTCGCAAAAGCGCCGAGCTTCGAGGTCACATCGTGAACGACAGGTCTGGCATCATGAAGGGTCGATTCTAGTTTGACCATTTGACTGAGGCAGGCCTGTTCCAAATCGTACTCGTTTTTGAGTGCCTTGTAATTCATGACTGCCACTTAATGAATCCTTGTGAGTGATGCAAAGCCTAAGTACATCTTACGCTGAGTACTGACCCCCACGCCTCCTTAGCGCTTCGAGCAACTGAAAACCAGAGTTCTTCGCACTGTATCCTTTGATACCGAAAGCCTGACCAGGGAAATCAATCAGCAACGGATTCACGAAAGAAGATCCACTCACCACGCTGGCAGCGAGCTTTTCCCACCATATTGGCGCCACGACTGCAAGTAAAACTGAGATACCGGTCACGATAACATCCCCGGCGAACTTCCAGCCCAATTCTTTCACCTGGTAACGAAATCAGATTATACTCTTCGTATAAGGATACGTTCACACCTCTTCGCTGACGCTGATTAATAGACAGATGAGAGTTGGGTGTCACAATGGTTTACAGCAATACTTACGCATCCATGGCTGCTTTCGCGGGCCGCAGTCTGCTTTCCAGTACACGGGTCTTCTCCGTTTGTTCGCCACGGCCAAGACCTTCTACCACTCGAGAAAAATCAGCAATAAATGTATCCAGAGTTGTGCCCAAGTTAAGAACTAGAACTGCGTCAACGAAGATGCGAAACCAACCAGGTCTGTGTCTTACATGCCTGAGTAAGGCCTTGTGATGTGTTCGCTTTGTCTTCAGACTCCTGATCGAAGACATGTAAGGACCGCAGAATGTTCTAACGCGATATTATACCTTGATCTGATCTTGAATCAGTTGTTGCCTTTCCGACAGAGTCATGGCTGGGTCACGCAACCAAGGCAAAAAGACTTGACAGAAGTCTAGGGAATAAATCGTGTGACTCAATGGACTAGGATGATACTATCCGCAAGCCGTACCATCAACTGCGGATTGCGCCTCTCCTGCAACTTGTCTGGAACGCCAAAGGAGTTGTTTATATGTCTTGACTCCCGGTCAGCAGTCAGTCCGTGTTCGTGGGCAAAACAAATTTGCCTCATGATGTTGTTTCCACTGGTTCTCCAGATCACGGCAGGATTCATACAGCTGGACGTGATTATGTTGGGTCTTCGTCGCCTCAGCTAGCTTCTGTCCGATCTCGTTGAAAGCTTGGTCGATTGTGAGGGCTGCCCTACACAACGACTGAATCTCTTCGCAGAGTACTTTTTCAGCGGGAAGGTCACGAGCGGTGTCCGTCAGCGCCAGGAGAGTTGTTTCCAGGCTATAATCAGCTTGGGACCTGCCACCATTTTGTATGCGCCTGGGTTGCAGGAAACTTGTAGGTCCAACTACATGGTTTTGAGCCGGCTGATACTCGATGTCTGCAGTCGCCATGCCTGGGTAGAGGAGCGCAGCGGGAAGTTGGGTACTCCACAACACGTAGTTATTGTGACTTTCTGTTGACGGGCATTTATACATCAAACATCGACGCTTCTTCTTCACCACAGGGAATGGCAATGCGTGACGTTGACGGCCGGCAAGATTTGAGGGTCGTGAATCTACACAGAGTGATTTGATAGAAGTGCGCTGATCATGAACGTGTCCGAGAATGTACAAAGGGCTGGGTCATCCCAGATAGGTCGCTGCTGCGCAGCTACCACTGTACAGCATTTATGAAGTAGAATTACGTCTGGCAGGAGCCTGCGAGGATAGTACGGGTGAGTGGAAGTATGTATTGCATAATAGGACGTCAAACTTGAAACCAAGCCGTACCATGATGGGCGCCAACCACAGCGCCAAACTGATATTTATGATGTAGAACCGAGTCTGACGTTACATAAAGTCAATCCCAGCAGTGGAGACAACCTGAAGGACTCTTCAAGGTGTTGATGGGTAAAGGTGGTGTGTGGTGATGGTGATGCTCAGAATATTCATTGGTTACCCAGATTAGGCGCCCACTGATTCCCGCTTGTCAAATTGAACTATGTACTGTCTGCACTCCCCAAGTCTTCGCCTTCAACGGACTCTCCTAGATTAAACTCAGACATCGGACGGCCGAACTACTATAACTTCAATCGATTGTTGTGACGCTGGGTCGACCGGTCAATATTAATCACCGTTGAGGAGGTATCCACTATTGGAGCTCATACGCCCATATAGGAACGGCATATCCACACTAGTAATCCCCGGCCAATGATCACACAGTGTCACGGCGCAAAGTCTCCATCCAGTTGATCGGTTGATAGGCCTGAAAAGGAACGGTAAAGTGATACTGTAGTGAATGCCCCACTATGTAGACAGAAGAGCCGAGCTTCGCAAAGGCGTCCTGCGGCGAAGACCGCCGACTTTTGTGGTCGTCACATAACCCTAAGTCCCCAGGCTAGAAACGTTTTAGGGTTCTCCATTCATTTTCACGTACACCCTGAATCGATGCCTTGAGGTGAGGCGTTTCATGATGGCAATAGATGTGGTTGAAAAAGGTTGATATTGAACCTTAGTTTGTGAAGCCAAAGTTGCATCATTGCTTCTCTAGGGGAAGAGTGGTCGTCTCCTTGCACTCTACTAACAACGTACTCGCTCGATCACTCCGACCAGTTTCATGTCTGACGAAAGCCCTCCTCCATACTACCCTGTAGTGGGTCCTGTCATACAGTAAGTTGTCTCTTCCGCTCGTCCGCTCGCCCAAAGATCATCCATGCGTTATAATGTGCAATAGGGCACTCGGTCAATCCGAGACGGCTGCACCGTTTACTGACTCGCGGCGTTTGGTTGTCGAAATTGGGGGACTCGTCTCCGATGGAAAATCACTTGAGTCGCGTTTCAAAGATATTCGTGACACCGTTTCTGCGGTTGCTACCTTCGAATACCAAGAGCCAGCCATCATTCTATGTCAGGTCTGTCCTTTGGCTCCTCATATCGCTACACTATGGGGAGGTAACTAGCGCCTCCACAGACATTTGAAGCGTTGCTTTGGAATTCGAGAAACATCGCAGGCATTACTCTCGCAGCTGTAAAAGGTGATTCGCGCTTTGGCACGGTTTAACCTAATGACCAAACCGGAAACCCCATAGAATTCAATGAAAACGTCCTCGACTTCCTGTCGCAACCGAATATTGCCGCGCAAAACAGGTTAGACGAATTGGTTGGTGCATGGAAAGTATGTTCGCGGGGCTGCACTCTAGCGATGCGGACCATCCTGAACATCTGGCCATACCAGGTAGTAAAGGAAAATATACACTTGGCTGCCGAACAGAAGCCCGCTTTCGACGCCCTCGTTGCAGATGTGATGGCTTTTCGTCGATCGATTCACGTAGAAGTCAGTCCTCCAGCCTCTAAAAGAATGAGAGACAATTACGAAGGGGGCGAAAGTGCGGGAGATATGCGACCGATACGGTAGAGTTCAGTCCCTATGCATACTAACATCGAGCAATAACATCTGTCTTTGCCAGGCGAGCGAGCACTGTACGTCCTGCAGATAACTTCGACGAATCAAAACTGAAATAACACATGCAGCCATTCGCAATGCTTCGTTCTGAGCCCCCAACCAGCTTATCGCTCTCCACTGCATTCGGCACGACGTCGCGAAGTTGTATGTAAGAGTGCCCCCTTAACATTTCCATGTAAACCTCTGATTATCTTGGACCACAGGAACTATGCCAGACATGTCGAGCGATTTGCAGAGGGCATGCTGTGGGCATCTTTCTCATACTTGACTCCTCCATATGAACAACAGGAGACCGGTCCTGCTGTGCAACGGCAGGCCGAGCGCAAGCGTACGAGGCCAGCCGTCGATATCAGCGAGTTGGCAACCCTACCGATCCGCATAGATGCACTCCTGAGTGATTTACGCGCCTTCAGGGACCGCATTAGTATCTTCAGCACCATCTTCAATGAGGTTACCTTTCAATGTCAACAAGCAGGATCTATACTGACAACATGTCACAGTTGGAACGAGAGCACGACATATTCATCATTTATCTTAAAGACGGGCAGTCCGTTACTCACTTGGTTAGTTTTCAAAACTATGTATGATTAGTGTATCTTGACCAATGGACCTGCTTGATAACAGGGGTACAAGTTTGAGATCAACCGTCTCCGAAAGCACCTGCCTTCTCTATGCCATTCCCTGGATGCCTATAGCAAAGGGAAGCTCCCGTGAAGTTCCAACATATGCAAGTCACTCCGAGTTCTGACTCTGGTGTAGTTGAACTCTGCTTCCGAAAGGCCGTCATTGTAGTCCTTACCATCCGCAAAGCTTTCTTTCGAGTCAAACTGTTTCTCGGCGTCAAGATGGAGGAAAAGTTTTCACTTCCTTCGTCATTGTCTGCAGTGTGAAATTACTTTATCGTAGGTCGTGCTTCGGGGAGGAGCTAGCGTTACATATCTATGAGGAGCACGTTCGATCAAGGACTGTGCACAGCAGACCGTATCCAATGAGCCAAGATCAGTGGTTTACTCAGAAGGTCGTTCGGTAGACCGAAATGTAAGGGAATTCTTGTCGGTGAAGGCACCGAACACGACGTCCAATGTGCGGTTCACTATGTGACCTAGGACACCTCAGGTCTTAAAACCTCCCGAAAGCGGCGCAGATGGGGGTTTGTCGGGAGCAGCAAGGAAGTAGGTGCCGTAAAGTCGTGTTTCGCTTGGTGAGGATCCTGTCGCATGCGGCTGTATACTCGGAAGGTCGTCGCTCACGGGCAAAGAGGCCTTGGGGAGGGATGTACATCTTATACACATCGAAGTTACCGGAGAAGGTCGGAGGAGGTAACGATGCCAAGTCGAGCTGGCAGCCGATAATTTCCAAAACGTCCGAGTTCATGTGCTGGCAGGGTGAAATTGCGGATTCAGGGACTGCTAGAGTGCTGCTGGCGTAGGCTTGATATGAGGCGATCATCGATCAGTCTTCGTCGGGTCACATGCTAGGACAGAGCTGCGATTCAAGAATGACGGGGGTCTGTAAATTGTATATGTTGGAGTGAGACTACTCGACTACATATACGTGAGTTGCATGTCAAAGTATCAATAATAATACGCACATACCGTAGTTGAGTAACGTTGAGTACTCGAGTCACGTTGAGTTTGATGCACAAATTTCGGAACGCCACAATGCTACAGTAGTTGTGATTACATAAGTTACTACTCTCATCACACTTAACAACCGTCCAGTGTCCAGCTCGTCGCAATAAACACGACAAGAGTGCGCGCGTGCGCTCAGCAGATTCTGCACATCTCGGCTGATGAACTATCCCTGTCACAACCAACGAAGTCGAAGAATAGTTATGCTCGTCTCTAGTCTTCATGTCGAGTCTGAGCCTGAGGTATTTACGAGCCTCTTCAAGTATACTTAATCTTGACAGCCAAGCTGGTTATTACCGCACCGTCTTCGCTTTCTAATATAACAGGTTTTTGTGGTTTTTCACTCTCGAAGCCTGGACACGACAGGACAACCAGAACTTGAAGGTAACAACTTCCGGGTCTGCCCGCAAGGCCCATTTTATGCACCATGTGCCAGCCAGAACCGAGGAGAGCGATTCCCGCATCCTCACCTTGTGTATTTATGCGATTTGGCCACGTAACGAAGGGGAAGCCCAATTGTTCCACAGCGTACCCAGTGCATACACGCTGGTCTCCGAATGACGCTTTCGAGCCTTCCAGAATACAATCGCTCCAGTTGCGCTAGTGACGCATCACGTGCTCTAATATGGAATGCCCATAAACACGAGTCTCGTGAGGGAGGATGGGTAATCGACTCTGTTAATCTTCTTCTCTCTCTTGGAGCACATGAAATTGGGCACATCGGACACGACATCGTAGTCCTTGAAACGTTCCCGTGACACAACATCCCTAACTTTGCGATGGAGACTTGGCAAGACCGGTTTAAGGGCGAAGAGGATATCACTGGACCTCCAAGTCCCGCCAGCCAGGCTACCGTCAGCGGGGATGAAGTTCCCGGAATTGACATTGGCGAGGAACATGCTGACTATTTAGTCAAGATGGTGGGTCGCGACACTAAGCTCGACGTCGTCGGGCTCGTACCCAACCGTCCAGTAAGCACGCCAGTCGCCATTCAACCGTTCGTTGAGACGAACATACCTGAAGTTACCAACCATGTCGCGAACCATCCAACGCTACACTACTCTCATTTCTCGTTCTTGTTTCTGTCTTGGATGACTCCCTTGCTGAGCTTGGGGGCGAAGAGGCCATTGTCGGAATCGGTAGTTATCGGAGTTTCTGACCCAGGTGCTCATTAAAATATACTTACTATTTTTTCCTTGCTCTTATAGGACTTGCTCCCTCTCAGAAGCGACGACGAATCTATTGTTGTTCAACGCTGGGTAGATCCTTTTTGGACTCAACTGCGGGTTTGGTACTTCGACAAGCAGCGTAAACCACCTGGCCTGTTCGGTGCTATCTTCGGCGCTGCGACTAAGTTGTGGTATGTATTATTGATGACTCTCGCCGAGGCGAGCAACTGACCGTCGCTGGAATAACAGGCTCATCTCGGCTCATCTCTGGTTCTTATCCACCGCCTCAGCTATCCTTGCACCATTGGTTTTGCAGCAAATCATTGTCGCCGCGAATGCTCCTCCTGCACCCACTGGAAACGCCACAGCACTCGCAGAGTGGACGACGGTCATTGAAGGGAGCACCGGCGGTCTCCCCCTCTTTGTTGACAACATCTACGCTCTGGGCGGCATTTTGATGGGACTCAAGTTAGTGTTCACGCTTGGCGCTTGCTCTTCCGACCAGCTCATGAAGCGCATGGCTATCAACGTCAAGACTGCTCTCATCTCGGCAGTGTACAGGAAGACCCTCCGTCTCTCTGCCGAGAGCAACCAAAAGTACGGCAAGGGTTATATCATGAACCTCGCCAACGTGGACTGCGAATCCGTTTCGAAGGCATGCGAGGTCGCCCACGAGGTTTGGAGCATTCCCCTCCAATTGATCACTGTTACGACCTTCCTGTGTCGTCTTCTTGGTGTCTCCGCATGGGCAGGAATTGCGGTCCTGTTCTTCGCGCTGTTCATTTTGACTATGGTCGTTCCTGTCTTCTTGCGAAAGGTCGCTCCCTGGTTCATGATACTTGGTGACCGTCGCCTGAGGGCCCTCCGCGAGGTTTTGGACGGTTGGGTTGGGTTGCATACAAGTCACTCTTCGACTAATATTCTATCCTCCAGGTATTCGCGTTGTCAAGCTCAACGTCTGGGAGGATCACTTCTTGGCAAAGCTAGCAGGCATCCGTGCCGAGCAGCTCCACTGGTTGCGTCAATTTAACATTGGCATTACAGCTTTCGTCGTCGTTGGCCAGGTCTGTGCAGCACTTTAGTAAGGTTTTCGAAATGCTGAGTTCATTTTGTCCAGATCACTACCACCATCATGCCTCTTGCTGCTTTCTCCCTCTTCGGTCACCAGCACATGGGCTCGATCCCTTCTGCTACAGTTTTTCCCGCACTCGCCTTCTTCAATATGCTGGTCGATCCCCTTCTCGCCCTTCCCCAACTCGTCAGGTACATTACTGGCTATTCCTGGAGAACATACGCTCACATTGTCTCTTTGATAGTGCATTGGTCATGGCGAAGACTTCATGGGGTCGTGTGTATGCCTTCTTGCTTGCTGACGAGAAGTCTCCAGTCGTCCAACAGCCTTCCATATCCAACCTCCTCTCCATGACTGGTTACGCCGTCATTGTCACCAATGGCGCTTTCTCCTGGCCCACTTCAGATAACGATGCAACCCCCGCACAGACCAAGAAAGAAAATACGGTCGAGGACAAGGCTGGTATTGCTAGCGGTTCTGCGATTGAGCTCCAGAAGTGTAGTCCCGACGACAATGAAGCTGAGCTTCATCGTCCTTTCCTTTGGAACGTGAACCTGTCCATCCGGAATGGGTCACTCACTGCTATCGTCGGCAACGTTGGATCTGGCAAAAGCTCCCTCCTATCAGCCATCACTGGAGAGATGATGCGCATTTCGGGCGACGTCCATTGCAACGGTTCCATTGCATACTGCGCCCAGCAGCCATGGGTCCAGACCACCACCATCCAAGACAACATCTTGTTCGGTCGTCCCTTCAACTTGCAGCAGCTCCGCAAGGCTATCCACACCACCTGCTTCGACTCCGACCTCGAGACGTTCTCACACGGCATGGCCACCCAGATGAGCGAGAAGGGAAACAACCTCAGCGGTGGACAGAAGGCCCGGCTCGCTCTTGCCCGTGCTGTCTACTCGGACGCCGACATTTACCTGATCGACGACGTCCTCGCTGCTTTGGATCCCCGCGTTGGTCGCACCGTCTTCAATAACTGCATCAAGAAGGCTCTGCATGGCAAGACGCGTGTTCTCGTTACCCATCAGCTCCAATACCTCAACCAAGTTGATCACATCATCGTATTCTCCGAGGGTCGCATCGTCGAGCAAGGCTCCTTTGAAGAGCTCGTTTCCAGGAGCGGCGAATTGACTCGACTTCTCAACGAGATCCATTCATTCTCTGAGTACTCGAACAACGCCGACACAGACGGCAAACGCAAGAGCATCGCCCCTCAGAAGCCTGCTCACCAGAAGCAGGAAACCTCCGATCAGGTCATTGCCGAGGAAGACCGCAACACGGGTGCCGTTGGTACTGCTACATGGTGGGCATACCTCAAGGCGACTGGTGGTGCTACCATCGTCATCATGTTGTTCCTTGAGATCATCTTGTTTCAAGGTAGTGTCGTCATTCTCGGGCAGTGGCTTACTTGGTGGACCGAAGACACTTGGCACGAGACTGCTCAGGGCTGGATCGGCATCTACAATGGCATTGGTTTCGCCTCTGTCATTTTCCTGGGTAGACTTTGTATCTCCATCCTTCGCCCTACAAAGCTCACCTCTTTGTGTTTCCAGTCATTCTGAACGGTACCATCCTGATGAGCACCATTCGCGCCAGCCGTGTGTTCCATTCCAAGGTCCTTCACGGTGTCCTGCGTGCTCCCATGTGGTGGTTCGAGGTCAGCCGGTCGGTCGTATCATGAACCGTTTCTCCAAGGATATCGAGGCCATTGATCAACGTCTCATGCCCCAGCTATTTCAGTTGGTCGGAGGTGTCGGCTCCCTCCTCTCTACGACCGTCATCCTCGGTTACAGCACCCCGATCATGCTTAGTGAGTTTGAGCAGGACGACCCTCTCATACTTGACTTACTAATAACTCTTAGTCTTCCTGTTCCCAATGGCCATTGTCTACTGGTTTATTATCCGGTTTTACCGCAATTCCCTCCGTGAGCTCAAGCGTCTCGAGTCCACTGGACGCGGCCCTCTTCAGTCGCGTATCAGCGAGACCCTTGATGGAATCCCAACGATCATGGCCTAACCGACGTGAAACTGACTTCGCGAACGCTGTAGGTGACCTCCTCGACCTCAGCAACAAACCTATCTTCCTTAGGATGAATGCCGGTACGTCTGGCCGCTCGTCTGAGGTAGTTTCGGAACATCTGATGCTTGGACAGAAATCTGGGTCACTCTTCGCATGGAAATCACGTCTTCGATGATCGTCTTCGTCCTCGTTATGCTCGTACACACCAAGCTCGTCGGCAACACCAATCAATTCGCTCTTGCTATAACGTACGCATCGATGCTCACCTTCTTCATGTATCTGCTCCTCAAGAGTGCAGCTAATGTCGAAGCAGAGGCAGGTCGCGAGGAACTCAGTTTTTAAAGCTGAAACTCATTTGTACTTCCCCAGATGAACTGTGTTGAGCGCCTCATGAGCTACACCGAGGGTCTCCCTCAAGAGGCTCCTGCACGTCTCGGTTCCGATCCTTCTAAGGAGGCTTGGCCCTCTCGAGGGCAGATCGTACTCCGTAACATCGATGCTGTGTACCACTCTCGCCCGGACACGCCCGTCCTGCGCAACGTCAAATATTACCTTCAAGGCAGGCGAGACTGTCTTCATTGTTGGGCGAACTGGTTCCGGAAAGTCTACCCTGTTATCCCTGCTGCTCCGCATGATCGAGTCCAGCAACGGTTCCGTCGAGATTGATGGCAGAGGTAAATCTTCATCGTTGTATCATCGACGTAACATATCTAATCTTCGTGTTTCCCCACTAGATATCAAGTCCCTTGGTGTCTCCACATTGCGCCAGGGCATGCAGGTGATCCCACAGGGTGAGCGTTCAGTCCCGCCTCATTATGATGCTCTCGCTGACCACGAGCATCGTAGATCCCTTCATCTTCTCCGGCTCCATCCGCTCGTCTCTGGATCTCGAGGGCAAACACAACGACAAGGCACTCTGGCACGCACTCGAGCTCGTTGGTCTCAAACAGTTTATCACTTCTCAAGAGGCCAAGCTCGACACCGTCGTCGAGGACAATGGATCCAACTACTCCGTCGGTCAACGTCAGCTCTTGTGCCTCGCCGCTGCTGTCCTGCGCAACCCCAAGATCCTCCTTCTGGACGAAGCCACAGCCTCGATCGATGTGGGCACTGACTTGCTCATTCAGCAGGCTATGCGGAAGAGCTGCCCCCGCGCCACCATCTTGGCGGTCATGCACAGGTTGAGCGACAAGATTTTGGAGGGGTGTGATAAGGTGCTGGTTATGGAACAGGGTCTGGCTATTGAGTATGCTTCGCCCGGAGAACTTCTTGCTCAGCCCAACTCCATGTTCTCCCAAGTTGATGGCTGCCGCAAGGAACAAGTCACTAATGGCATGGATCGTTTCGTCTACTACTTGCTACAGTACCTTCAGTGCTCTGTTCGTTGGAGCACATCGATTTTTAAACCAATTACACACTTATATTTGGACACTTGCATGTGCATCATGCATACTTCACTTCAAGGGCCACTTAGTCAATATTGGCGGAATACTGCAGCCGAGCGGTAACTTGGCGCTTCAAACGGTAATCAAACCCCAACCTAATTATATAATTACTTGAGCGTTCGGTAGCATCCGGACGCGGTTTCACTTTTGGGCCACGGTTAGTACGAATCCTCGACAGCGCGAATTTTTTGGCCGATTGAATTTTTGTTTAGTCATCGTGTGCGCGATTTTATTATAGAAGGAGACATATCCCTCCGCAGCAATTTTTTTCCCGAGCTTACCAATCAAATTGTCAATGAGTGCAAATTCAATGACATGCTTTCGCCCGTCGTGGAC
>MU123813.1:0-48179 GCA_014904935.1 Melanogaster broomeanus | reverse complement strand
GCAGCCGAGGGCGTAACTTGGCCGGCTAGTCATCGACGCGGTTTTCACTTTGGGCCACGGTAGTACGAATCCTCGAGCAGAAAATTTAACAGTCACCAATCCACTATGACGCTCCAAACACCAAATAAATCAGCGCGAATTTTTGGCGATTGAACTTTTTTGTTTAGTCATCGTGTGCGCGATTTTTTTTTGTCGAGGCCTCGCACAATTTTTTTCGAGCTTACCAATCAATTGTCTATGTGTGCAATTCAATGACATGCTTTCCCGTCGTGGGACACGCGGGCTGGGTGGGGGGATTACGTCAGCGCGTGTCCCGCCGTGTGCCGACTCCCCCGAACAGTGCGCGCCCGCCGTGGCTGGCGACGTTCGGGCAGTTTTTGGACGATGAGCGGCGCCTATTGGATCGGTTACTTACCTAACGTGGTGTGTACCTAGCTTACGACGTTCGGCAATATATTCCCGGGTTGACCTAAGCATGTAATGCGTCCGCACGTTGACATAATCATGGCGGGCTTGCCAAATCGGGACGTGCCCCATGAAGGAGGAAAGCCTGACTGCTTCATGGGACACGAATCCCTATGGGCCACCTCCCAAAAAAACGCGTGTCTTTTTCATGGGACACGCGTTTTTTCGCGTTTTTTTGGCAGGTGGCCCATAGGGATTCGTGTCCCATGGAGCAGTCGAGCTTTCCCATCGTGGGACACGCGGGCTGGGTGGGGGGGACATGGGACACGCGTCCCGATTTGGAAAGCCCGCCGGGATTACGTCGACGTGCCCCGCTTCGTGGGACGCATTACACGCTTAGGTCAACCCGGAATATATTGCCGCATGTCGTAAGCTAGGTACACACCACGTTAAGTAAGTAACGATCCAATAGGCGCGCTCATCGTCCAAAAACTGCCCGAACGTCGCCAGCCACGGCGGGACACGCGCTGACGTAATCCCCCCACTCAGCCCGCGTGTCCCACGACGGGAAAACATGTCATTGAATTGCACACATAGACAATTGATTGGTAAGCTCGGAAAAAAATTGTGCGAGGCCTCGACAAAAAAAAATCGCGCACACGATGACTAAACAAAAAAGTTCAATCGCCAAAAAATTCGCGCTGATTTATTTGGTGTTTGGAGCGTCATAATCCACTACTGGCAACTCTCAAATATTACCGCCTCGTTGGCGAGTTGCTTCCATATTTAAAGAAACGTTAGCTGTTGGGCCTCAACTGAATGAATACAGTCATTGTTTCAGGACGCGAACTCAGGTTTGAAGCTTCAAGCTTGAAGGACGGCGAACTCGAAATAGTTTGATTTGCTAACTATCCAATGCAAACTTTGCCGTCGTTATGAAACTTGTGGTGCTATTAGCACCGCAATATCGTACTATGTACAACGGTCCTGCTTGGAGGTTGTGCACCCCATTGAATTACAGAGTTCTCGTGCTACCTTCTATATAATCGGATGGTCAGCGACTGGCCTTTTACCACCTCACTTAGCCCCAACTTCAAGAATTCCAGTGCTGGTGGCCCATCTGGGCAATCCCTCAATATGTCCGAGTCTAACTCTCTTGTGATGGCCGCATGGGCTCCAGGCCTGATAGGTAACATTTCTAACATTTCCCTGGTATTCTCGACGTGCCAGGCTCACAAATTGGAGCAGGGTTTGCATTTGCCAGCTCGTGGGTGCATTCGATCCCATTCCCCTCTGAGGAGGAGCTGACTGTTCGACAGCTTGTATGGCATCGCGTTGGGCCAGTCGATCTATTACGCGCGGCATTTTCCGGGCGACCCTCGCCTCACTAAGCTCATGGTACGTGCATCTCTATGGCGTTGAAAAAATTAAAATTTCTGATGCTTTCCACCCATCGAAGGTACTCCTGATCTTGTGGGTTCGATCACGTTGCATGTCGTCCGCAAATGACGTTTTTCTAGCCTTGGAGACACTGCCCATATGATCGGGAGTGTTCAATTCTATTGGGAGTTGCTCATATCTTGCCATCAAAGCAGTTCATGGACCTGTGAGACTCGACTGCCGTGGTGAGCATGATATTCCCTAAGATCCTCCTTCCCATTCTGCACTCACTTCACCTCCAGGGGGATGTTTGTGAGTGCCTAATGGTTAACGACGGTCGCATCTGACGGTCATTTCTAACCATAGGTTACTCTTCCCGTCAATGTAAGACACCTATCTAATCTCTCGAGTTCGGTGCTTAACGCAATCTCGTCAGTATGCCACTACGTTCGCCGTGCAAAGGTCTGTACGAGCCTCTGCAGTTAACAGATGTACTAAACAATTTTAGTTTCTACGGTCGTCGAGTATGGGTTAGTAAGTCATCGTTTTCAAGTAAATAATCCTTGCCATTATCTGAACATTTCGATAGTCAGCGGGAACAACAAGCATATTACCGTTGCTATCGTTAGTCTCGAGTTATCAATGCGTTGGAATGCGGCTTTTATCTCACGTTTTCGTAGCTTTTCACTGCAATTTTGCAATTTGGTGAGTTGGAATGCTGTAGTATTCGAGCAGATCGGCATGATATATCGATTTCAACAGGTCTTGGTGGCTGTGGGTATTTTCTCGCATGTCACTGATTAAGAGCAACTAACTGTACTAATTACTCGTCTAGGGTGCACCTTGGAGGCGTTCGTGCGTTTCTTTCTTATCATAGCGAAATTTGACAATCCCTTCTTTCGCAGCATCCGGATTGGGACTATCGAATATTTCTTCACCGATCCGGTGAGCGTGCCTGGCAGGCAGCTTATTGATTGGAAGACTCACTCATTGATGTCGTGTTGCCAGTTCATACTCTATGCGGCAGCTGTGAGCACGTTATGTGACTTCTTGATCACCGGCGCCGTCATCAAATATATGTGCAATTCTGATCTTCGGAGACGGGTCAACTTCATTCAAGATCTAGCAATCGTCTTTATTAACATGGGTGCTCTTACATGGTAAGCCTGACTTTGTCTGGCCGCCGTCTGTCCTCATTACCTTGTGTCCAGCGCCATGTCTGTTCTCGTGGGTGTAATCGTGAGTAAGAGTTAGTGCACCTTATATGTTGTGAATAACTAGCACGATAGTTTCTCGCTCAAGGTGACAATTACTGGGTGGGGGCGCCCGGATTTGCCCTCAGCCGATGCAAGTATCGTTGTTATTACCATCAATTTTAGCTCACATTTATTTCGTCAACATTTAGGCTACGTGAATTCCAATCTCGCGGTGTAAGCCACGCTCAGTCCTAGAGCCCAACGATACTAACTCACATGATGTCTTTGGACAGGCTGAATGCAAGACGGTCGATCCGCCAGCGCGAAGAGAGGCGGTTAGAGCGCACTATCGAACTACCTACGCTATCCCGAATAATTTAATCCTCCACCATATTCCACCCTCATTTGGACTCGACTCAAATCTTGGGTACACATTTCGGCGTTAATTATTGCATACCACACAGCGGACTTCATACATAACATCCATTCGCGAGATATAGCGTCGTATATATCTTTATGCGTTGCTGGGACAATATTACGAGTTGCATTTTCCCCGGATCATTAAACGCTTTCGACCGTCTGGGCACTGTTTCACGGAAGACCGTCGTCATCTCGACCCTCCGTCGCTCCGCCGAGAGCAACCAAAGGTACTGCAAGGTCATATCATAAATCTCGCCAACGTGGACCGTGCTCCTGTGGGAGGTTCCGGTTATCCACCAGGTTTAGGGCATCCCTCCCCAGCTGACTGTTGTCACGATCTTCCTTTCGCATCTTCTCGGCGTCTCTGCATGGGCTGGACTCGGTGTCCTGCTCCTCGCGCTCTCCATTTTTATCACGGTCGTTCCTGACTTCATGCGCAAGGCCGCTCCGGGGTTCATCAGGCCGCCTACGGACCATCGGGCGAGGTTTTGGGTGGCACGCATCGCTGACTATCTCGGCCAGTTCAAACTGTCGCTGATGGTATGCTTGTCGCACGACGAAGTAACCTACGAGGGTGACCATATCTCAGCTGGAGTTCCACCACCTCGGGCCCAAATCCACGAACTCGGTTCCAAACGGAGAGGAACAATATGAGTTCCTCCACCCGGGCAATGGGCGTGTCATCCTCGATTTGACAACCACCTCTTCACTGAGGAAGCCGCGCGTCAGTTCCTAGATGCTCATATATCCTTCATGGAGACACTGGGAGGGGACGCCCATGTCAAGATTCATGACATCTCTTCTGTGAGCGCCAAAGAACTCAATAGCCTTCGACTGCAAAGTTCCTGACGGAGGGAGAACGATCATTCGTCATCGAAAGACAAGGTAGGAAACTCAATATAATACCGTCGTTACCTCTGCCAGTGGCTGCCAATGGAGAGGGAGAAGGGGAATTCGCGGCCTCACACAGATCCAGAGAACCATGGTGAAAACTCATGATATCTCTATACACGAAAGGAGGTGAAAACTCGAAATAGATACAGGTAGCGCAGAGCTGTACTGAGGTAATGTGAAGATAACGAGGTGACGGAAGACATCCACGAGTGATTGTAGTACATCCCAAATCAAGCATAAGTGAGTTCACAAAAAAAAAATATGAAGTCTCGCTGAACGTCGAATGCTCCCATCCTACTGCCAAGGGTTCTGAAACTCTGGCAGGTCAATATAAGAATTGAATGCACCAGCACCAGCCTCTGAATTCGCGATGTCATCCTGTTGTGCGTCCGGGCCGAGCTCATGTTCGATGGTGTCACCTGCGGACGTTGTCAAGTCCAGTGATTCCCCACTATTGCTCAACTGAGACGAGCAGGATGAATGCGAGGAAACTCGCAAGCTTGGCGTGACGGAATACTGAAACTGAGCGAGCAGCGGTGGCGACAGTCCAGAATAGGTAGGGGACTGGTGATCGTCTGGACAAGTGCTGAATTCAGCCGAAGTATCGTTACGTCGTCGGTGTTCGTGTATCATCCGTATTTCTTCCGGGGACAAGACGCTCGGCAAAGCGAGGTCATCTTCTTGCGGTGGACATGGGGGGCACGGCACGGCTGCAGTTGGCGATGAAGTTGCACAGGATGTAAGCGCAGTAGACGACGCGTGCATTGAGGATGTAGGCTGTGGCTTTGGGGATAACGCCGTCGAACTCGATGCTTGACTGGGGCTTCTAATGAATGAACTGTCGTCACTGAAGTACGTATAGTGGGTGGAGTGGTCGTAACGATGGGGGGAGGCTGGTCGGTGATCGGGCCGCTCGACAGAGGGGTAGTGGTAGGAGCAGCGGAGGGTTTCTTCATACGTAACTTTACCAAAAATCGATGAATTTGTCCGAGGAAATGCGACCTTGCGCGTCGGAGGCGAGCGCTTGATTGGACTTCGTTCTGCACTGGATTGATATTTGGATCGCGTTGGCCATAACAGATGTATGAGCAGAAGTGATAGAAACACCCGCGCTCGATCTCGTGGGGTGGTGGCCCTGTTTCCCATGCGAATATCTGTGGTGGTCTCTCTATTCATATTCTGTGACATCAATAGTGGATCAAGCTACGTACAAGTCTAGTCCGCGCCTCTGCAATCCTGGCTCGCTCTTGCCCACACCTCTGTTCGTGGTGATTGTGTGAGTTCTGTGTGGGACGATCATTCAATATTTACGATGGCGCAAACTGCGTACCAATAATGGTACTCACACCTACGAAGAAACCGTCCAAATCACGCCGCTAGATACGTGATCTCTCAGATCCAGAAATAGCAATGGATAGAAGATACGACTAAATACCTCGGTGGAATGTCCGTCTGTAGCACCTGACCCTTCGAAGCGATCCTGTCTTTGAGTAGTAGATACCCCGCGACGTGGCATCAAGGCTTGGCGCACTCGATCGACGCGACCCCGAACTTGTTGTGTTCTGTGAGTTGCAGAGGGGCCAGGTTGAGCGATGGGAGTGAGAGTGGAAACACGGTCGGCGACAGGGTTTTGAAGAGAGTCTTTCTGTGTACCGCTATCGTTTGGGGTGAGCTCATGGGCAGTGGCATCCAGCTGCGGCTTTCAACTAGCGTTAGTACGACAGCTCGTGGCGGCAAGCAGACGGCCTCTCACATCTACAGAACACTCTGCTTGCGCTCCGTGAACAGCTTGTTTACGATCAGGGCGAGATCGCGTCTGCCCAGAGGTAGGTCACGACGTTAGCGAGTAAACAAGAACGACGAAGCGACAAACAAACCTTGTCTTTTCCATCTTTCGTCTTGTGTGTGAATACGCTACCGAACTTGGGCACGCTGTTCTGCGGAGGTTCGTGCTGTTGTGGAAGTGGAGCCTGTACAAGTCGCATGGGCATATATATGTGAAAATGGAGAGAATGTCACGAACCGGAGGCGAATCGCCAACGAAGAAGTTGTTGTACAGTGGGTCGCATGTGTTGTCAGCGAGAGGCACTACGGCGGGGCACTGAAGGAGGGCTGAGAATGAGTTGAAAGTTAACGTGACGGAAAACTGACATCGAGGAAGTCCCGTAGGGATGATGACTCGCTGGGACGCCTCTTCAGTGTGGTCTCTCCCTTTGGGCCGTCCTTCTTTTCCACGTACTTGCCCTTCTTGTCGTCGTTGGTGCTTTGCGGGTCTTTCTCTTCTGGAGGGTGGGGCTGCAGGGCACGTCCGTGAGGGTAATTAGTGGCAGTCAAGTTGTAGTGGAGGTAGGATGGGCATACATTGGAGGGATGTTGTGAATCGTGGTTTGGTTTGTCAACCTGGGTGGGGATCTATGAGTTGACAGGACAGGTGGAAGGGTGGGCACGTACTGTGTCATTCAATGTGGTGGGAGTGTTCTTGAGGAGGGAACGAGGAATGATGCTTTTGAGGTCCCATATGCGAACGTTGGTGTCGTCTGCCCGACTCACTAGATGAGTGCCATCAGGCGAGAGTGCCACGGCATTTAAGTCGCTGCCATGCTGAAGAGTGGGTCCAATTTGCTGTAGTGTAGTCGAGTTCCAGAGACGGATTGTGTGGTCCCAAGACGCAGATGCGAGGAATAACCCATTGCGTGAAACCACAACAGAGGAAACATGGCTGGTGTGACCATCGCATTCCGCGAGTAGTGAGCCAGTAGATGGATCAAAGACTTTGATGGAACCGTGCAAGCACCCAGCGATGATCGATGACTTGCTGGCCGCCATCGGTGGTCCATGCGAGTGAAATTGCATCCGCTTTGATCGGCGGAATGACCAGTTCGGTGGAGTCGATTTGCCAAATTCGTATGTCCCAGGCACAACTGGCAATGTGGTTGCCATTCGGCGATACGTGGACCGAGTAAACCCCGTCGATGGATCCTGGCGTGTGTCCTGTGAGATTTGCGAGTCGTTCTCGCGTTGTCATGCTCCATACAATCACCGCCTCGTCCCTCGATCCACTCACAACCCTCGCCGAATCTGGGGTGAAATCCAACGAGCGGACCCAATCCGAGTGCCCCTCCAACTCGACGACCTTTTCGTGGGTCGCTGCATTCCAAATCCTGACCTTCTTATCCCTCCCTCCAGTCGCTATCCACTGTCCATCACTTGAAGCAGCAACTGCCAACACCTCACGTTCCTCCTTCATCACTGTCCCCACCTCACGACCGTCTTCTACCCTCCATGCTCGAGTACTGCCGTCCTTGGAGCTGCTGATGACCTGTTTGCCATCGGGCAGAAACGCCACTGAGGTGATCAGACCCGTATGACCACGTAGCACCAACGGCGGCACCGGCAGCCCTCTAACCCGCCAGTACACGTTCCTCGCTGTTTCATAGAGCCGATCCATGTCTGTCTGCGATGTAGTATGGGGAAAGACCAAAGGGGACGGCGGGTAAAGGTGTGTCTCAGGACAGGCTTAATGTACGTCGTCATCCATCTCTTTAACCCGTATGTACCCTGATTGGCATGCATAGCAATTCTTGGGCTCAGGCGCCAATCTTCGTCATTTAAAAAATGCGACAGCACTCGTGCATACCGCTGTGCCCATTTTGACCGAAAACACATATATCAGACCCCCCATGGTACGGTATGTCCGCAAGAGGACACAACGATCACAACCAACTACATCGAAGGCGTTCCACAATCTTCAGGTGGGGGATTGCTATGCACGTTGGAGGTGACAGAAAAGCTGTGCGGCATGTCTCACACCATTCAATGACAAGATACTGCGTTGAGTCTGCTATGCTTCACGATCTCGGCTTACGCAACTTAACATTCTATGTCTGTCTCGTTCTGGACGTGTGGTTCCATATGGCCGACTGCGATACGTTGCTGACTCGTGCAAACATTTACCTACAGCTGTTTCACCATCCCCGCACGCAGCCATCATGCACGAAACACTTCTCGTGCACTCTCGTTAGGCTATCACAGAGTTTATGAGTATCTTATATGCACATTCTAACATGCTGTCAGCATTGCCCTATCCCTGCATCAACTACTCTCTGACAGCTGAGCGCTGAGCGCTGAAGACGGATCATCATGTAATGCCATTCCCTTACCTAGTCGGGCACTATCGTCGATAAATGCACTCTTGTCTCTATTAAACCCACTTCTATCAACCGCTTCGCTGCGATATGGGTCCCCCACGGATGCAATGGACCGAACGACGGATCGAGGAAGAAGGGATCCCGCAGAAAGCCCAGGAGGTCCAATAGCATCTACGACACATCTCAGACTGGCCTGTGCCACTGTTCTATCATATTCCCTACTCAACGCCTTAACAAAGCGCCAATAAGTAATGATAATATAATTCTCGCAAGCGCGCTTCAGCAAGATTGACGCGAACATGTCTCATCACAGCGCCACTCAATGGGATACGCCCGAGCGACCCTTCGTCATCAGTAACTCAGAGACTCCTCTCGATATCGACCGGGTGGCAGCCCGGGAGGCTTTCGGGGAACTCGTGCAACGACATGGGTCGCCGTGTACTGTTTTCACATGGAAAAGAGAGCTTGGGAAACTCGAGCTGATTACCTATCCCTCCATCGACTGCAAAGCATCCCTTATTGGTCTTGCCAGCGGGCCCGACGCTACAGGGAAGCCTACGACATCAGTCTCGCACTCAACAAGGAGCCCAACTTCAACTTGATCGCTTACCTCTCCTGATCGCATTCATCACATCATAATCGCCGACCACTCTCTCGGTGTCTTCTTTTTATGAGCTGTTCAAAATGTACTTGACCCCTGGAAGGTTTACCTGAAGTCCCCATCCACTACTCCGACTTCAGTGACTGGTTTCAGGAGACGTCAGAGTGCAGAGCTGAGTTTCGGGAGGAGCATTTGAAATTCTGGGTGGAGAACGTCGAAGAGACCTAGCCACCTCAGCTCACCCTGGCAACCCCATCTGATCGTGCACTCGCACCAGTTACGCAACGCGAAGCCAAGATCGCGGTATTGGTGCGCTGCAACAATCCACCAAGGAGATAAACGCAGCGCCACTACACCGTTCGCGGGGTTCTTCGTCGCCTACAACATCTTCACTGGTACTCCGACCAGCCATCTTTCGTCGTCTGCACTGCGATTATGCAACGTAACCTCTCCATGCTCACGAACATCGTCGGTTTCTTTGCAAACATGCCGCCAATCAAAACCATTATCGATGAGACGAATCCATTCGCTGCATATCTGGGCCAGTTCAAACAGTCGCTGATGGTATGCTTGTCGCACGGCGAAGTAACCTACGAGGATATCGTCGCTCAAGTCAAATCCTCCTCCAGCGGTCGCGGATACTTCAAGCATCTTTTCGCACTGGGAGGAATGAACATGGAGACCATATCTCAGGTGGAGTTCCACCACCTCAGGCCTAAATCCACGACCTCGGTTCCAAACGGAGAGGAACGATATGAGTTCCTCCACCCGAGCAATGGGTATGTCATTCTTGATTTGACAATCATTTATTCACTGAGGAAGCCGCGCGTCAGTTCCAGATGCCCATATTTCCTCATGGAGACACTTGGAGGGCACGCTCATGTCAAGATCACCATATCCTTCGATTGCAAAGTTCCTGACGGAAGGAGAACGATCATTCGTCATCGAAAGATAAGGTAGGAACTCGATATAACATCGTCGTTACCTTCGCCAGTGGCAGCCAATGGAGAGAGGGAGAAGGGAAATTCGGCCTCATGCAGATCCAGAGAACCATGGTGAACACTCATGTCATGCCTCTATGCACGAAGGTGGAAACTGGGAATGGACACAGCTGTACCGAGGCAATGTCAAGATAACGAGGTGACGGGAGACGTCCACGAGTGATTGTAGTACATCCTAAACGAAGCATGAGAGGGTTCAAAAAAAAGAAAGAAAAAATAGATGAAGCCTCGCTGAACGCCAATTTCGCCCCAACCATCCTACTGCCAAGGGTTCTGAAACTCTGGCAGGTGAATACAAGAATTGAATGTTCCAGCAGCTTCTGCGGAGTTCGTGACGTCATCCTGTTGTACATTCGACTCGAGTTCAGGTTTGATGGTGTCACCTGCGGACGTCGTCAGGTCCAATGCTTCCTCATTATTACTCCACTGTTGAGATGAGCTATATAAATACGAGGAAACTCGCAAGCTTGGCGTGACGGAATGCTGAAACCGAGTGGGCGGCGATGTCGATAGTCCAGAATAGACAGGGGACTGGTGATCGTGCTCTGGACCGGCGCTGAAGTCAGCGGATGTACCGTTACGTCGTCGGTGTTCGTAGATAATCCGTATTTCTTCAGGAGACAAGATGCTCCGCAAAGCGAGGACATCTTCTTGCGGTGGACACCGGTAGCACGGCACAGCTGCAGTTGACGATGAAGGTGCGCAGGATGCAGGCGCAGCGGACAACACGTGTATTGAAGATGTAGGCTGTGGCTGTGGGGACGACGCCGGTAAACTCGGTGCTTGACTGGGGACTTCTGAATGAACTGTCGTCTCTAAGGCATGTATCGTGGGTGGAGTGATCGTGCCGATGGGGGAGGCTGGTCGGCGTGTCTGGGCCGTCCGACAGATGGGTGGTGGTAGTGGAAGGTTTCTTCATATGTAGCCTCACCAACAATCGAGCAAATCCTTCGAGGAAACGCAACCTTGCGCGTCCGAGGCGAGCGCTCGAGTTGACCTGATCCCCGACTGGATTGATATTTGGATCGCGTTGGCCATAGCAGAGGTATGATGCCAAGTGATACAAACACCCGTGTTCGATCTCATGGGGTAGTGGCCCTACTTCCCATGCGAAGATCTGTGGTGGTTTCTGCATTAACTTCCGGTGACATCAATGGTGGATCAACCGACGTACAAGCCTAGGCCGAGCCCGCGCCTTTGCAATCCAGGATCGTTCTTGCCTCCGCTTTTGTCCGTGGTGATTGTGTGGGCTCTGTATGGGACGATCATTCAATAGTTACGACGGCACAAAGTGCATACCAATGATGATACTCACACCTACGAAGGAACCGTCCACATCACGCTGCTAGATACATGATCTGTTACTGAATTAAAAACGGATAGGAGAGACGACTAAACACCTCAGTGGAACGTCCGTTTGTAGCACCTGTCCCTTCAAAGCGATCCTGCGTTTGGGTAGTAGATCCTCCCCGACGTCGCATGAAGGCTTGGTAAATTCGATCAACTCCACCCCGGACTTGTTGTCCTCTGTGAGTTGCAGAGGCGGCAGGTTGATGGATGGGAGTGGGAGTGGAAACACGGTCAGTGGCAGGATTTTGAAAAGAGTCCTGCTGTGTACCGCCATCCTTTGTGGTGAGCTCTTTGGGGGTGGCATCCAGCTGCGGCTTTCAACTAGCGTTAGCACGACAGCCCGTGATAGTGAGAAGACGGTCTGTTACGTCTACAGAACATTCTCCTTGTGGTCCGTGAACAGCTTGTTTACAATCTGGCGGAGATCGCGTCTGCCCAGAAGTAGGCCACGACGTTAATGAGTAACAAGAAATGATGCAGCGATAAGCACACCTCATTTTCTGCATATTTCGGCTTGCGCGCGAATATGTTACCGAACTTGGGCACGCTCTTCTGCGGAGGTTGGTGCTGTTGTGGAAGTGGAGCCTGTACAAGTTGTATGAGCATATAAGTGAGAATGGAGAAAATGTGACGAACCTGAGGCGAATCGCCAACGAAGAAGTCGTTGTATAGTGGATCGCATGTGTCGGCAGCGAGAGGCACTACTGCAGGGCGCTGAAGGAAGACTGAGAACAAGCTGAAAGTTAACGTGACGGAAGACTGACATCGAGGAAGTTGCATAGGGATGACGACTCGCTGGGATGCCTCTTCAATGCGGTCGCTCCCTTTGGGCCGTCCTTCACTTCCGCGTTCTTGGCCTCCTTGTCGTCCTTGGTGCTTTGCGGGTCTTGCTCTTCTGGAGGGTGAGGCTGCAGGACATGTTCGTGAGTGTAGGTCAGTGGCAGTCCGAGTCAAGTTATAGTGGGTGTAGGACGCGCATACATTGGAGAGATGTTGTGAATCATGATTTGGTTCGTCAACCTGAGTGGGGTTCATGAGTTGACAGGACAGGTGGAAAGGTGGGCACGTACTGCGTCATTCAATGTGGTGGATGTGTTGTCGAGAAGGGAAGGAGGAATGATGCCTTTCAGGCTCCAGATGCGAATGTTGGCGTCGGTTGACCCACTGACGAGATGATTGCCATCAGGTGAGATTGCCACGGAAGTTACTGCGCGGTCGTGCTGAAGAGGGGGTCCAATTTGCTGTCGTGTGGTCGAGTCCAGAGACGGACTGTGTGGTCCCAAGACGCAGATGCGAAGAGTTTCCCGTTGTGTGAGACTGCAATGGAGTAAACAACCCGGGTGTGATCCTCCAATTCCGTGAGTAGTGAGCCAGTGGATGGATCAAAAAATTTTGATGGAACCGTCGAAGCACCCAGCGATGAGTCGCTGGCCGTCGGTGGTCCATGCGAGTGAAAATGCATCCACCCCGATGGCCGGAATGACCAGTTCGCTGGAGTCGATTTGCCAGATTCGTATGTCACTCCAGGCACAGCTGGCGATCTGGCTGCCATTCGGCGATACGTGGACTGAGTAAACCCCGTTGGTGTGTCCTGTGAGATTTGCGAGTCGTTCCCACGTTCTCGTGCTCCATACAACGGTCAACCACTGTTTGGTCATCTGATCCACTCGCAACCTTCGCTGAATCTGGGGAGAAATCCAACGACCAGACCCAATGCGAGTGCCCCTCCAACTCGACAACCTTTTCGTGGGTCGCTGCATTCCAAATCATGACCTTGCAATCTTTCCCTCCAGTCGCTATCCATTGTCCATCACTTGAAGTAGCAACCGCCAACAACCCATGTTTCTCCTTCATCACTGTCCCCACCTTACGACCGTCTTCTACCCTCCATGCTCGAATACTGCCATCGTTGGAGCCACTGATGATCCGGTTGCCATCGGGCAGGAACGCCACTGAGCGTACCCAACCCGTATGACCACGTAGCACCAACGGCGGTACTGGGAGGCCTCTAACGCGCCAGTACGCATTCCTCGCCGTTTCGTACAGCTGATCCATGTCTTTCTGCAATGTGATACGGGGAAAGACCAAAGGGGACGGCGGGTGAAGGTGTGTTTCAGGACATGCTTAACGTATGTCGTGTCCATCCCTGTAACTCATTACCCAGACTGGCATGTATTGAGTTCACAGCAAACCATGACCACGCAGTCACCTCTTGGCCTCCGCGCTAATATTCACCCTCTATATGTACGCCAAGTAACGCCCACCCCGCCAGGGTCCGGTACGTACTAGACTCTACAACACTCATGCATACCGTTTTCACCATGATTATGTATGTCAGAGCAACATGGTGAAGTCACGACGGTACACCTCAAGACGGACACATGGATCACATGGATCACAGGCCATCAACTGCGCCGAAGGCATTCTGCAATCCTCAGCAATTTTCAGGGGCGCCAGTGGGGGATCGCTGTAGGTGACAGGTGGCAGAAAAGCTCCGCACGTCTCACGCCATTCCATGACATATACCCCGTCGAGCCTGCTATGTGCTATGCTTCACCTTCTCGGCTTACACGTGCCCATTTAGATACCCTTGTCACTCCATCAACGTGAGTTAGCTCTCTGACTCTGTCTTGTTCTGGACGTGCGGTTCCATATGGCCGACTGTGATGCACTGCTGACTGGTGCAAATGTTACCTACAGCTGTTTCACCAACCCTGCATGCAGCCATCATGCTGCTTATTCATGCAGGAAACATTTCCCGTGCGTTCTCCTTAGGCTATCACAGAGTTTATGAGTATCGGCTATGCACTTCCAACATGCTGTCAGCCATCCCTTCTCTGCGGCAGCTGAATACGGATGCAATCCCGCTTTCTCATCCCGCACGCACCAAGTCCGGGAATATCGTCGAGAAACGCACTCTCATCGCAATTAAAACCACTTTGCTGAAGGTGATCCAGGGACATCGACATGTATTGGCCATCGTGGTCAGTCTTAGGACGTGCCTTAGCAAGGTTTTGCGCTGACCGAGTTCAAGGTGTGTGAACAACGGACCGAGGAAGAAGGGTTGTGAAGAAAGCCCAGGTGATCCAGGACTCCGACATGTATTGATCGTCGTGGTCGGTCTTAGGATGTGCATTAGCAAGGTTTTGCCCTGACCGAGTTCAAGGTGCCTGTGTTTCTGAGAGAAGTCGTGGTCATCGGTGCACCGGTATCTCACCAGATATCGTTCAACAGACCACCTCGTGAATTATTACATCGTATTCGACGCAGCCCTCTTTCGGGGTCCTTCAAGCCCGACTACGTAATCGCGAACTCAGAAGGAAATTTACTCTTTTCCATCAGAGCATTCGAAATTGCGGGTGCTCCCGATGCCAAGTCGGTGCCCATCAGTGACAACAGCCCGCCCGCCCCGGTTCGCCTCGTGCATCGTCGCAAGATCGCTCGTTGGACGAAGCTGCGTGCGAGAAGGCAGTGCACGATCTCCGTCGCAATTCCCTCCTGCTTGACCAACATATGAAGATCATCACGACCGACGAGGTCTTTGTTCGACGACTCGTTCATGGCAGTGCAGAGGTCAAGGACTTTCACATCCCTGCCGCTGACCCGATTGGCGCGCCAGATGCACTGGCATCATCCAATCTTTCGAGCTTGGGCAAGGAGGGGATCTGGTCGAAATCGCAAGCAACATTTCTGCAGATGTGGAGTTCTGGTCTCCGTTCGGCGACTCGTTCATGGCAGTGCAGAGGTCAAGGAAGTTGATATTCTCCTCGTCATGTTTCTGTTCTTTACTGACACTTGTCGACTTCTGATCCTCAGGCTCCCAACGACGGACTTGATCAACTTTGCCCTGATGGCATACCGGCCTCCTGGTGACGCACCAGCTTTTCTTACGACGCGCCGATTTTCCTAATGATCATATATACCCTGCTCAGGCCGACAGAATTCAACCATTGCTTCCTATAATGTTCTACAGTATACTGTACCCACTACATAGTTCGGAGTCGGGTTACTATGTAATAATATCCAGTGCTTCGCACCTTGATATTGTCCTAGGCATCAGTGAATGCGAGCCTGGAAATCACTGGTCCCGACACTGAACAGCATACAAATTCAGCATCCCCAGCACTGAAAAATGTCACATTCAGGACCGAAAACACTGAATATTCAGTAGCACAAGCACTGAAAATCAATGGTGTAATTTGGGAGAACGTTGATATTAAGTGTTGCTAACACTGGTTTTGGAGGGTCAGGAACACTGAATTTCAGGGTATTTACTTCCCGCAGTGTATCTCAGCTGGAGTTCCACCACCTCGGGCCTAAATCCACGACCTCGGTTCCAAACGGAGAGGAACAATATGAGTTCCTCCACCCGGGCAGTGGGCATGTCATCCTCGATTTGACAACCACCTCTTCACGGAGGAAGCCACGCGTCAGTTCCTAGATGCCCATATTTCCTTCATGGAGGGCGCCCATGTCAAGATTCATGACATCTCTTCTGTGAGCGCCAAAGAACTCAATAGCCTTCGACTGCAAAATTCCTGACGGAGGGAGAACGATCATAGTCATCGAAAGACAAGGTAGGAAACTCAATATAATACCGTCGTTACCTCTGCCAGTGGGTGCCAATGGAGAGAGGGAGAAGGGGAATTTGCGGCCTCACACAGATCCAGAGAACCACAGTGAAAACTCATGTCATATCTCTATACACGCACGAAAGGAGGTGAAAACGCGAAATGGATACAGGCAGCGCAGAGCTGTACTGAGGCAATGTGAGGATGACGAGATGACGGAAGACGTCCACGAGTGATTGTAGTACATCCCAAATGAAGCATAGATGAGTTCAAAAAAAAGATAGATGAAGTCTCGCTGAATGTCGAATGCTCCCATCCTACTGCCAAGGGTTCTGAAACTCTGGCAGGTCAATATAAGAATTGAATGCACCAGCACCAGCACCAGCCTCTGAATTCGCGATGTCATCCTGTTGTGCGTCCGAGCCGAGCTCATGTTCGATGTATCACCTGCGGACGTTGTCAAGTCCAGTGATTCCCTACTATTGCTCAACTGTTGAGACGAGCGGGATGAATGCGAGGAAACTCACAAGCTTGGCGTGACGGAACACTGAAACTGAGCGGGCAGCGGTGGCGACAGTCCAGAATAGGCAGGGAACTGGTGATCGTCTTCTGGACAAGCGCTGAATTCAGCCGAAGTACCATTACGTCGTCGGTGTTCGTGTATCATCCGTATTTCTTCCGGAGACAACACGCTCCGCAAAGCGAGGTCATCTTCTTGCGGTGGACACGGGGGGGACGGTACGGCTGCAGTTGACGATGAAGGTGCACAGGAGACAGGCGCAGTGGACGACGCGTGCATTGAAGAGGTAGCCTGTGGCTGTGGAGATGACACCGTCAAACTCGGTGCTTGACTGGGGGCTTCTGATCCATGAACTGGCGTCGTTGAGGTATCTATCGTGGGTGGAGTGGTCGTAACGATCGGGGAGGCTGGTCAGAAGTTGAGCCACCCGGCAGAGGGGTGGTGGAACACGAATCCGACGGCTGTGCGGACGCGTGCGCCGATACTGGAATAGGGGATCCAGTTGAAGAGGGAGTCACTGTAGCCGCCTCGATGCCTCCCTGGATGATTAAGTGGTTCGGTAGTGGTGGCCGGCAGGATGTGGGCCGGAGGAGAACTACCTGTCTGTATGTCGTGAGGTTTCGGTTCAGCGGTTTAATACGGGTGAGTAAGGATATGAACGCACGACTGAGTTGTCGTGAACTGGCGGACGTCTATATGGGCCATCTCCTGCATAAACAAGATTACCTTCAGCAATCACAAAGCGAACAGTAAGGCGACCAAGACGCACGGTGACAATAACACATCAAGTTGAAGATCACCCTGCCCAGAGAGGCTGGTACAATTCGTCATCACGCTGCTGTAAAGCCAGTGGGTTAGACGCCGTAGCAATGCGCTTTAGACAGATCATACGGTGTCAGATGCCACAGTTAACAGCAAACAAGTGGAGAAATGGTGCGTACAGGAGCCATCCATCCGTATGCAACGTTAGTCACTTGAATTGTGCTTGTGAGGTGGATCGATGGGAACGTCGCATGATTCCTTGACGAATTCGACCAACTCTATGACTCGAATGTCTGTCTGTAGCGCCTGTCCCATCCAAGCCTCCCTGTGCTTGTGTAGTGGATCTCTCACGACGTCGCATGAAGGCTTTGCGCATTCGATTGAGTGGACCTCGAATTTGTTGTCTGCTATGAGTTGCAGAGGCGCCAGGTTGAGCGATGGAAGTACGAGAGGAAACACTGTCGGTGGCAGAATGTTGAAGGGAGTCCTTCTGTGTACCGCTACCCTTTGGGGGTGAGCTCGTGGGGAGTGGCATCCAGCTGCGGCTTTGCGTTAGTACGACAGCTCGTGGCAGTAAGAAGACGGCCTCTTACATCTACAGAACACTCTGCTTGTGCTCCGTGAAATGCTTGTTTACGATCAGGGCGAGATCGCGTCTGCCCAGAGGTAGGTCACGACGTTAGCGAGTAACAAGAACGACGAAGCCGTAAACACACGTTGTCTTCTCCATCTTTCGTTTTGCACGTGAATATGCTACCGAGTTTGGGCATGCTCTTCTGCGGAGGTTCATGCTGCTGTGGAAGTGGAGCCTGTACAAATTTATGAGCATATAGGTGAATATGGAGACAATGTCACGAACCGGAGGCGAATCGCCAAGGAAAAAGTCATTGTATAGTGGATCGCATGTGTTGTCAGCAAGAGGGACTACGGCGGGGCACTGAGGGAGGACTGAAAATGAGTTGAAAGTTAACGTGATGGAAAACTGACATCGAGGAAGTCCCGTAGGGATGATGACTCGCTGGACGCCTCTTCAGTGTGGTCTCTCCCTTTGGGCCGTCCTTCTCTTCCACATTCTTGCCCTTCTTGTCATCCTTCGTGCTTTGCGGGTCTTTCTCTTCTGGGGTGGGGCTGCCGGGCACGTCCGTGAGGTAATTAGTGGCAGTCAACTGGTAGTGGATGTAGCATGCGCATACATTGGAGAGATGTTTTGGTTCGTCAACCTGGGTGGGGACCCGTGAGTTGACCGGACAGGTGGAAAGGTGGGCACGTACTGTGTCATTCAATGTGGTGGGAGTGTTGTTGAGGAGGGAAGGAGGAATGATGCTTTGAGGCTCCATATGCGAACGTTGGCGTCGTGTGCCCCACTGACTAGATGACTGCCATCAGGCGAGATCGCCACGGCATGTACGTTGCTGCCATGCTGAAGAGTGGGTCCAATTTGCTGTAGTGTAGTGGAGTCCCAGAGACAGACTGTGCGGTCCCATGACGCAGATACGAAGAAATTCCCATTGCGTGAGACTGCAACCGAGTAAACGTACTCGGTGTGACCCTTGCATTCCGCGAGTAGTGAACCAGTGGATGGATCAAAGATTTTGATGGAACCACCCCAGCACCCAGCGATGAGTCGCTGGCCATCGGTGGTCCATGCGAGTAAAAATGCAACCGCTGCGATCGGCGGAATGACCAGTTCGGGGCAGTCGATTTGCCAGATTCGTATGTCCCAGGCACAACTGGCAATGTGGTTGCCATGCGGTGATACCGCCGTCATCAAATATATGTGCAATTCTGATCTTCGAGACGGGTCAACTTCATTCAAGATCTAGCAATCGTTTTTATTAACATTTGGGGTGATCTTACATGGAGGCCGGACTTTGTCTTGCCGCCCGTCTTTTTCCTATAACTTCTGTCCGGCCTCATGTCTGGTCTCGTGGGTGTGAATCATGAGTAAGAGTTAGTGCATACCTATAATATTGGTGATACTAGCCACGATATGTTTCATCGCTCAAGCGTGACAATTACTGCGGTGGGGGCGCCCGGATTTGTCCCTCAGCCGATGCAGTATTCGTTGTTATTACCATTAATTTTACTTACATTTATTCGTCAGACATGTAGGTACCGTGAATTCCAAATCTCGCGGTGTAAGCCACCTCCAGTCCCTAGGCCCAACGATACTAACTCATATGATGTCTTTGGACAGGGCTTGAATGCAAGAGGATCGAATCCGCCAGCGCCGAAAGGAGGGCGTTAAGCACCACCATCTGAATACCCTAACGCTATCCCCGAATAATCTTAATCCTCCACCATATTCCCCTCAATTTGGACTCGACTCAAATCTTTGCGGTCGACAGTATTTCGGCGTAATTACCTCACAGCGGACTTTTCCCATAACATAACATACATTTCGCAAAGATATAGCGCATACATATATTCTATGCGTGCGGACAGTTATTACGAGTTACTTTTCCCCGCATCATTAAAACTCTTTCGACCGTTCTGGCGCTGTTTCATGGAAGACGTCGTCAATTCACCCGTCCGTCGCTCCGCCGGAGCAACCAAAGGTACTGCAAGGGTCATATCCTAAAAAACTCGCCAACCGTGGACCCGCATTCCATTTGGGAGGTTTCCGTTATCCACCAAGGTTTGAGGGCATCCATCTCAGCTGACTGTTGCTCACGGTCGTTCCTTTCCAGTGCAATGCGCCAAGTCCGCCTCCGTGGTTCATAAGCTCACCTACGGACCATTTCCGCCGAGTTTGGGATGGCCACGCCATCGCTGCACTATCCTGGCCAGTTTCAAACTGTCGCTGATGGTATGCTCGCGCACGATGAAGCTAACCTATCGAGGGCCGACCATATTTCAGCTCCAGTTCCACCACCTAACTCCGGACCTCGGTTCCAACGGAAGAGGAACAAAATATGAGTTCCTCCACCCGGCACATGGGTCTGTCATCCTCGATTTGACGATCACCTCTTCACGCGAGGAGCGCCGCGCGTTCACTTTCCTAGATGGCCTCACTTTGATTCCTTCAATGGAGACACTAGGAGGGATGCCATTGTCAAGATTCATGACATCTCTTCTGTGAGCGCCAAAGAATCAATAGCCTTCGACTGCAATGCTTCCTGCACGGAGGCGTCGTACCTTCGCCAGGTGGCCAGCCAATGGAAAGAGGATGAGAAGGGAAATTCGGCCTCACGAGATCAGAGAACCAAGGGGAAAAGTCATATCATATCTCTATAACGAAAGGAGGCGAAAACGCGAAATGGATACAGGTAACGCCAGAGTATACCTGGGCATGTGAATGATAACGAGATGACGGCAAGACTCACGAGGATTGTAGCGTACATCCCAAACGAAGCATTAAAATAGATTCCACAAAAAGACTAGATGAAGTCTCGGCTGAACGCGAAGCTCCCATCCTCTGCCAAGGGTTCTGAAACTCTGGCAGGTCAATATAAGATGAATGCCACCAGGATCAGCCTCTGAGTTCGCGATGTCATCCTGTTTGCGTCCGAGCCGGCTCATGTTCGATGGGTCACCTGCGGACGTTTGTCAAGGTCCAGTGATTCCTACTATTGCTCAACTGCAGACGAGCGGCATGAATGCGAGGAACTCGCAGGATTGGCGTGAACGGAATAGGAAACTGAGCGGGCGCGGTGGCGACATTTCAGAGTAGGGCAAGGAAGATGAGATCCGAAGAAAGCCCAGGAGATCCTGGGACATCGACATCTATTGACGGTCCTCGTCGGTCCTCGGACGTGCCTTAGCAAGGTTTTGCGCCGACCGAGCTCAAGGTGCGTGTGCTTTTGAGAGAAGTCGTGGTCATCGGTGCACCCGAATCTCACCAGATATCGATCAACAGATCGCCTTGTCATTTATCACATCGTATTCGACGCTGTCCTCTTTCGGGGTCACTTAAAGTCCGACTGCGCCATCGCGAACTCCGATGGAAAACTACTCTTCACCATCAAGGCATTCGAAATTGCGTGTGCTCCCGATGCCGAGCCCGTTCCCATCACTGACAACAGGCGGGAACGTCTGACCACGATCTGGCAATCCACATCTTCCCTGTTATCTCGCATCGCTGCCAGCCCAGGCTTCAGTTGGCTCGGTCTTCAAGCTCCTCGCGCAGGATGCAGCGGCATCGGGCAGGAGTGTTATCCGAGCTGTCCACTGGGCGAAGACCTCAGACATCGGTATTGCAGTAACATCCAGGCAATCCTCGGAGAACTCGTCGTGGAGTCTCCTGCGTCGCTAGCACTGCAGAGGATGCAGTGGTCAAGACGACGTTTGCTCGCTCTCGAGACTTGAAACCTCGGAGAAGATGTTGCAAGCAGCGTGCTTGCGAGGTGGGTCGATCTCATTACGACTTACATTGGTGTTAATTTTTCGTGCAGCTTCGATCTTGTGTTGCATGATGTCAATCTCGCTGCGGTCCCAGTTGATATCTCCTCTTCGGCGAATTTCCTGGTGTCGAACGGTACAATTCTTCTCTCTGTCCCAGGTAGGCTGATCTTCTTCTCGCCCCATGGAGTCGGACCTCACCGCACTCGCAGCCTCGGGTGTCCATGTTGAAGATGCCAGTGTCGGGGCGCTGACTTTGGGTGCGTTGGCGGAGCAATTGGCGGACATCGCCGAATCTAGCATTTTCCGACTTCGTTGATGGATGGGCGCTCGTATACGTTCGTGTTTCGCAGCCAATTCTCGCTGTCCCGGTGGGTCCCTTCGAGAGTGTTATCATCCAATCTTTTGGACATGTACAAGAAGGGGATCTGATGGACATCGCAAGCAATATTTCCGCAGACTTGGAGTTGTGGATCACTGGGGTCTGACGACGACGCTGCCGGCATCCGTGACCCCGGTTCGCCTCGTGCATCATCGCAGAGTCGCTCGAATACAAGGTCTTTTCGCTGCTCTTCAAAGATCACTCGTTGGACGAAGCTGTGCGCGAGAAGGGTCTGCACGATCTCTGTTGCAATTCCCTCTTGCTTGAACAACACATGAAGATCATCAAGACAGGCGATGTCTTTCCATTCTGAGGTGCTAACTGTTCGACAGCTTGTATGGCATCGCATTGGGCGAGTCGATCTATTACGCGCGACATTTTCCGGGCGGCCCCGCCTCACTAAGCTCATGGTACGGTCTATCTCCACGGCGTTCTTGATAATTCTTCTGACGCTTTCCACCCATCGAAGGTACTCCTGATCTTGTGGGTTCGATCACGTTGCATGTCGTCCACAAATGACGTTTTTTCTAGCCTTGGAGACACTGCCCATATGATTGGGAGTGTTCAATTCTATTGGGAGCTGCTCATAGCTTGCCATCGAAGCAGTTCATGGACCTGTGAGACCCGATTGCCGTGGTGAGCATGATATTCCCTAAGATTCTCCTTCCGATTCTGCACTCACTTCACCTCCAGGGGGATGTTTGTGAGTGCCTAATGGTTAACGATGGTCGTATCTGACAGTCGTCTCTAACCATAGGTTACTCTTCCCGTCAATGTAAGACACCTATCTAGTCTCTCAAGTCTCGAGTTCGGTGCTTAACGCAACTCGTCAGTATGTGACTACATTCGCCGTGCAAAGGTCTGTATGAGCGTCTGCGCTAACAGATGTACTAAACAATTTTAGTTTCTACGGTCGTCGAGTGTGGATTAGTAAGTCATCATTGTCAAATATACAATCTTTGCCATGATCTGAACATTTCGATAGTCAGCGGGAATAAAAAGCACGTTACCATTGCTATTGTTGGTCTCGAGTTATCAATGCACTGGAATGTGGCTTTTATCTCACATTTTCGTAGCTTTTCACTGCAATTTTGCAATTTGGTGAGTTGGAATGCTGTAGTATTCGAGCAGATGGGCCTGATGTATTGATTTCAACAGGGCTTGGCGGCTGTGGGTATTTCTCGCATGTCTGATTAAGAGCAACTAGCTGTACTAATTACTCGTCTAGGGTGCACCTTGGAGGCGTTCGTGCGTTTCTTTCTTATCATAGCGAAATTTGACAATCCCTTCTTTCGCAGCATCCGCATTGGGACTGTCGAATATTTCTTCACCGATCCGGTGAGCGTGCCTGGCAGCTTATATTTTGATTCGAAGACTCACTGATTGATGTCGTGTTGCCAGTTCATACTGTATGCGGCAGCTGTGAGCACGTTATGTGACTTCTTGATCACCGGCGCCGTCATCAAATATATGTGCAATTCTGATCTTCGGAGACGGGTCAACTTCATTCAAGATCTAGCAATCGTCTTTATTAACATGGGTGCTCTTACATGGTAAGCCTGACTTTGTCTTGCCGCCGTCTTTCCTCATTACCTTGTGTCCAGCCTCATGTCTGTTCTCGTGGGTGTAATCATGAGTAAGAGTTAGTGCACCTTATATATTGTGAATAACTAGCACGATAGTTTCTCGCTCAAGGTGACAATTACTGGGTGGGGGCGCCCGGATTTGCCCTCAGCCGATGCAAGTATCGTTGTTATTACCATTAATTTTAGCTGACATTTATTTCGTCGACATGTAGGCTACGTGAATTCCAATCTCGCGGTGTAAGCCACGCTCAGTCCTAGAGCCCAACGATACTAACTCATATGATGTCTTTGGACAGGCTGAATGCAAGACGATCGATCCGCCAGCGCGAAGAGAGGCGGTTAGAGCACACCATCGAACTACCTACGCTATCCCGAATAATTTAATCCTCCACCATATTCCACCCTCATTTGGACTCGACTCAAATCTTGGGTCGACATATTTCGGCGTTAATTACCACACAGCGGACTTCATACATAACATACATTCGCAAGATATAGCGCAGTACATATATCTATGCGTTGCTGGGACAGTATTACGAGTTACGTTTTCCCCGGATCATTAAACTCTTTCGACCGTCTGGGCGCTGTTTCATGGAAGACCGTCGTCATCTCACCCTCCGTCGCTCCGCCGAGAGCAACCAAAGGTACTGCAAGGTCATATCCTAAATCTCGCCAACGTGGACCGCGATTCCATGGGAGGTTTCGGTTATCCACCAGGTTTAGGGCATCCATCTCGAGCTGACTGTTGTCACGGTCGTTCCTGTCCAGTGCATGCGCAAGTCCGCTCCGTGGTTCATAAGGTCACCTACGGACCATCCGCGAGGTTTTGGATGGCACGCATCGCTGACTATCTCGGCCAGTTCAAACTGTCGCTGATGGTATGCTCGTCGCACGATGAAGTAACCTACGAGGGCGACCATATTTCAGCTCGAGTTCCACCACCTAACTCCGCGACCTCGGTTCCAAACGAAGAGGAACAATATGAGTTCCTCCACCCGGGCAATGGGCATGTCATCCTCGATTTGACGATCACCTCTTCACGGAGGACGCCGCGCGTCAGTTCCTAGATGCCCATATTTCCTTCATGGAGACACTAGGAGGGGATGCCCATGTCAAGATTCATGACATCTCTTCTGTGAGCGCCAAAGAACTCAATAGCCTTCGACTGCAATGTTCCTGACGGAGGCGTCGGTACCTTCGCCAGTGGCAGCCAATGGAAAGAGGGAGAAGGGAAATTCGGCCTCACGCAGATCAGAGAACCAAGGGGAAAAGTCATATCATATCTCTATACACGAAAGGAGGCGAAAACGCGAAATGGATACAGGTAGCGCAGAGCTATACCGGGGCAATGTGAAGATAACGAGATGACGGAAGACGTCCACGAGTGATTGTAGTACATCCCAAACGAAGCATAAATGAGTCCACAAAAAAGATAGATGAAGTCTCGCTGAAGGTCGAATGCTCCCATCCTACTGCCAAGGGTTCTGAAACTCTGGCAGGTCAATATAAGAAGTGAATGCACCAGGATCAGCCTCTGAGTTCGCGATGTCATCCTGTTGTGCGTCCGAGCCGAGCTCATGTTCGATGGTGTCACCTGCGGACGTTGTCAAGTCCAGTGATTCCCTACTATTGCTCAACTGAGACGAGCGGGATGAATGCGAGGGAACTCGCAAGCTTGGCGTGACGGAATACTGAAACTGAGCGGGCGGCGGTGGCGACATTTCAGAGTAGGCAAAGGACTGGTGATCGTCTTCTGGACAAGCGCTGAATTCAGCCGAAGTACCGTTACATCGTCGGTGCTCGTGTATCATCCGTATTTCTTCCGGAGACAAGACGCTCGGCAAAGCGAGGTCATCTTCTTGCGGTGGACATGAGGGGCACGGCACGGCTGCAGTTGGCGATGAAGTTGCGCAGGATGTAAGCGCAGTAGACGACGCGTGCCTTGAAGATGTAGGCTGTGGCTTTGGGAATAACGCTGTCGAACTCGATGGTTGACTGGGGGCTTCTGATCCATGAACTGGCGTCGCTGAGGTATCTATCGTGGGTGGAGTGATCGTAACGATCGGGGGAGGCTGGTCGGAGGCTGGGCCACCCGGCAGAGGGGTGGTGGAACACGAATCCGACGGCTGTGCGGAAGGGTGTGGCGATACTGGCATAGGGGATCTAGTTGAAGAGGGAGCCACCGTAGCCGCCTCGGTGCTTCCTGGATGATTAAGTGGTGCCGTAGTGGTAGCCGGCAGGATTTGGGCCGGAGGAGAACTACAGGTCTGTATGACGTGAGGTTTCAGTTCAGAGGTTTAATGTGGGTGAGCAAGAATATGAACGCACGGTGGAGTTGTTGTGAACTGGCGGACGTTTATATGAGCCATCACCTGCATAAAAAAGATCACCTTCAGCAACCACAAAGTGAACAGTAAGGCGACCAAGACGCACGGTGACAGTAACACATCAAGTTGAAGATCAACCTGCCCAGAGAAGCTGGCACATTCTCGTCATCACGCTGCTGTGAACTTCGTGGGATAGGAGCCGTGGCAACACGCTTTACACAGATCATATGGGTGTCAGAAGCTCAGTTAAGAGCAAACAAGTGAAGAAATGGTGCGTACAGGAGCCATCCGGTTGCATGCGACGTTAGTCACTTGAATTGGTGATTGTGAGGTGGATCGATGGAAATGTCGCACGACTCCTTGACGAATTCGACTAACTCTATGACTCGAATGTCTGTCTGTAGCACCTGTCCCATCGAAGCCCCCCTGTGCGTGTGTAGTGTATCTCTCACGATGTCGCATGAAGGCTTTGCGCATTCGATTGACTGGACCCCGAATTTGTTGCCTGCTATGAGTTGCAGAGGCGTCAGGTTGAGCGATGGAAGTGAGAGAGGAAACACGGTCGGTGACAGGGTTTTGAAGAGAGTCCTTCTGTGTGCCGCTACCCTTTGGGGTGAGCTCGTGGGGAGTGGCATCCAGCTGCGGCTTTCAACTAGCGTTAGCACGACGGCTCGTGACGGTGAGAAGACGGACCCCTACATCTACAGAACATTCAGCTTTTGCTCCGTGGACAGCTTTTTTACTATCTGGCCGAGATCCCATCTGCCCAGAGGTAGGTCACGACGTTCGCGAGTAACAAGAACGATGAAGCGATAAACAAACCTTGTCTGCTCCATCTTTCGTGTTGCGCGTGAATATGCTACCGATCTTGGGCACGCTCTTCCGCGGAGATTCGTATTGTTGTGGAAGTGGAGCCTGTACAAGTGGCATGAGCATATATGTGAAAATGGAGATAATGTCACGAACCGGAGGCGAATCGCCAATGAAGAAGTTGTTGTACAGTGGGTCGCATGTGTTGTCAGCGAGAGGCACTACTGCGGGGCACTGAGGGAGGACTGAGAATGAGTTGAAAGTTAACGTGACGGAAACTGACATCGAGGAAGTCCCGTAGAGATGATGACTCGCTGGGACGCCTCTTCAGTGCGGTCTCTCCCTTTGGGCTGTGCTTCTCTTCCACATTCTTGCCCTTCTTGTCGTCCTTCGTGCTTTGCGGGTCTTTCTCTTCTGGAGGGTGGGGCTGCAGGGCACGTCCGTGAGGGTAATCAGTGGCAGTCAAGTTGTATTGGATGTAGGATGGGCATACATTGGAGAGATGTTGTGAATCGTGATTTGGTTCGTCAACCTGGGTGGGAATCCATGAGTTGACAGGACAGGTGGAAAGGTGGACACGTACTGTGTTATTCAATGTGGTGGGAGTGTTGTCAAGGAAGGAAGGAGGAATGATGCTTTTGAGGTCCCATATGCGAACGTTGGGGTCGTCTGCCCCACTGACTAGATGACTGCCATCAGGCGAGATCGCCACGGCATGTATGATGCTGCCATGCTGAAGAGTGGGACCGATTTGCTGTAGTGTAGTCGAGTCCCAGAGACGGACTGTGTGGTCCCATGACGCGGATGCGAAGAAATTCCCATTGCGAGAGACTGCAAAGGAGTCAACGAAGCCGGTGTGGCCCTTGAATTCCGCGAGTAGTGAACCAGTGGATGGATCAAAGATTTTGATGGACTGGTAGCACCCAGCGATGAGTCGCCAGCCATCGGTGGTCCATGCGAGTGAAAATGCATACGCTTCGATCGGCGGAATGACCAGTTCGGTGGAGTCGATTTGCCAAATTCGTATGTCCGAGTCACAACTGGCAATCTGCTTGCCATGCGGTGATACGCGCACCGAGTAAACCTTGTGCATGTGTCCTGTGAGATATGCGAGTCGTTCTCCCATCGTGCTCCATACAATCACCGTTTTGTCATCCGATCCACTCACAACCCTCGCCGAATCTGGGGAGAAATCCAACGACCACACTGCATCCGAGTGTCCCTCCAACTCGACGACCTTTTCGTGGGTCGCTGCATTCCAAATCCTGACCTTGTTATCCCTCCCTCCAGTCGCTATCCACTGTCCATCACTTGAAGCAGCAACTGCCAACACGCTACCTTCCTCCTTCATCACTGTCCCCACCTCACCACCGTCTTCTACCCTCCACGCCCGAGTACTGTTGTCGCTGGAGCCGCTGATGACCTGGTTGCCATCGGGCAGAAATGCCACTGACTTGATCCAACGCGTATGACCACGTAGCACCAACAGCGGCACCGGCAGCCCTCTAACGCGCCAGTACACGTTCCTCGCTGTTTCGTAGAGCCGATTCATGTCTATCTGCGATGTAATACGGGGACAGACCAAAGCGGACGGCGGGTGACGGTGTGTTTCAGTACAGGCTCAATGTAAGTCGTCATCCATCTCTTTGACCCATACCCTGACTGGCATGCATGTTCACAGCAAGCCACGCAGTCTCCTCGTGGCTTCGGCGCTAATCTTCGCCATCTATATGTATGCCGATTAGCGCCCGCCCAGCCAAGTTCGGTATGTACTGGATAGTAGACTCTACAGAACTCGTCCATACCACTGAGTCCATTTTCGTCATGATCATGTATGTCAGAGCAACACAGTGAAGTCACAACGGTACGCCCGCAGGACCGACACATGCATCACAGTCAATCAACTGCGCCGAAGTCGTTCTGCATTCTTCGGCAATTTTCAGGGGGGCCAGTGGCTGGTGACTGTGCAGGTGCCAGGTGGCAGAAAATCTGCGCACATCTCACGCCATTCCATGACATATACTGCGTCGAGCCTGCTGTGCTTCACCTTCTCGGCACCTACATACCCTTGTCACTCCATCGACGTGCAGTTAGATCTCTAGCTCTGGTTTGTTCTGGACGTGCGGTTCCATACGGCCGACTGTGATACGCTACTGACTCGTGCAAAACGTTACCTACAGCTTTTTTACCACCCCCGCACACGGGCGTCATGCACGAAATACCTCCCGTCTACTCTCCTTAGGCTATCGCAGAGTTTACCATTATCGTCCATGCACGCATGTACTTCTATCCCACCCTCTCAACCCGCGCGCACCAAGTCCGGGAATATCGTCGAGAAATGCACTCCCGTCGCAATTGAAACAACTTTTATGAACCGCTCCGCTACGATATGGGGTTCGGAGGCCAAGTGGATCGAACAACGGAATGAGGAAGACGGCATCCGAAGAGAACCCAGGAGGTCCAGCAACACTGACATCTATTGACGGTCGTGGTCGGTCCTAGGACGTGTCTTGGCAAATTTTGCGCTGACCAAGTTCAAGTTGGGTGTGTTTCGGAGAGTCGTCCTGGTCATCGGTATGTTTGGATCTCACCAGATATCGCTCAACAGACAGCTCAACCAAACCAATGGTATGTTCCGAAATTGCAGTTGCGGCTTCAAGTGCGATGTACGTTGATGATGCACGGTGTCATGTCACATACTCCATTCCAAGCCACGTGCCCAGCACCACGTCATGGCCTTACGTCTGTGTTATGTTCATAAACTTGCTGCGTATTACCGCCCCACTCAGCTTCTCTTAGACGCCCCAAGGTCTTCCTCGTGTCAGTGGCTCGGTGGATTTAGATTATTCCATGTTCCGGCAGTCTATCCTCGAGCCTGTCAGTGATGGTACCTACCAACTACATATGACCGCCAACCAATACTGAGCGCGGTCTTGCTCAACGTTTCATGGCATCATCGGGTGCACCACAGTTAGGAAGCATGCAGTGCATCCAGGAGATGTCGTGTCTACCTTTCTTCCGCTCTGGTCTGCCTAGGGCAGACTTCATGCAGTGCGCGCCTTCTTGGAGTCATCCATGCGATCGATCCATATCCGCAGCGTAATTGTGCGGTGCTGCGCTATGCAGAATCTTCAAGACGTGGTATGTTCACGCGGACTCGGACGGCGGCCTGAAATGGTGAGGACATTTGCATGCGTTCATACCTGTACATTCTACCTCAGGCTTCACAGTCGAATCAGAAGCTTCGGTCCTCCAAGAGTCGATCCGCCCTTCTCTAGTAGGAGGGGCAGATCCCACGGAACAATGGTGATCTATGAGAAATTGTGGGCAATCTGAACTGACGTCGAACTTCTGGGCTAGGACGAGGTATCCAATGTCAAGTTGCTGGTTGTACTAACTTAGTCATTGTCTACTCATGTTGGATCTTTTCGAGGTCTGGCGGTGAATTACAAGTCAATCGCGTCATACTACACATCTCGGGCCCCACCTAGGTCTTGTGTTGGATGTGGAGGTTCTGAAGCCCTTCCTTACTCACAACTTTGTCGACACGTCATTTTCCGTCCAGGCCCCCTACCTGACTTCCCTTCAGCAGCCAAACTGACTTTGTCAAGACACCCTCAATGCACTCAACAACCAAGTCGACTTCAAATCTAGATGTCCCGAACCACTTCCCGTACGAGTGACCCCTCTGCGGCACGTACGGCGCGCGCTGGATCCAGGTGGAATTGATTGTGTTTTCCTGCTGTCCGTGTCGACGCCGGTAGGAGTCTTGGATGCAGAAACCGAAGCCACAAGAAAATCCTAACAAACGCCAGTGACCCGCACTCAGGTCAGGTTCGGGCCCTCATAGTCTCGACTGGTAGTTCGGTGGGCAATAGGCGCCAACATCAGTCATTAGCATTGCAATTAAGTTTGTTTGTGGGAAGAATCGTGCTCTGAAAACTACGTGGAACGCTGAAGCAGAACGAAACCTTGGTTCGTTCGACACAGTACTATTAGTAGTACAAATTATCACATGGCAGGCGACAGAGGAAGTGTTCGAGATACGCGTGGGATGCTGATAAAAATGCGGGTGCTTGTATGCGGGAGCATGACGTCCATAAGTTTTGGCAACAAAAGAATCGGCACGAACATCCACAACAACGACAATACACCACATAACCTTTCTTCTAGGATTGAGGCGACACAGCTTTGACGAGTTCACGCCTGGTAAACTCGACGAGCTCCTCGTTTGACGGGCGCTGTCGACCCGCATCATCGGAGCTCCAGCATCGTTGAATGAAAGACCATCGATGATCTGAGATCAGGTCGCAACTAGGCCGCCTCGGAGTCTCCCCGGTTGAGATTGCACGCATAACTTGCATGTCACGCACATAGTAATGGTAGGGCACATTCCCTGTCAAAACCTGTCGACGACCCAATATATGACTACGCAAACGCAAAACAGGACGTTTGTGTGACAAACCTGCAACATGATTCCGCCAAATGAGTACACGTCGCTTTGCGTCGTTGGATCAAACTTGGGTGGATTCTCCTCGTCATCGGACACGTGAAGGTCAAGTAGCTCAGGAGCTGCCCACCGCAGCGTTCCTCTTGCCCGACAGGATGTCGCAAAGGTGGAACCTCCAAGTTCTGTCAACATTGTTGACAGACCGAAATCGGCAATGCATGCTCTCCCGTTGCCTCGGATGAGCACGTTCGACTGTGAAGTGAGGAGTAAGTAGGTAAGAGTTGATGAAGGCACAAATACACATACGCCAGAGAGATCGCCATGTACTACGGACCGGGAATGCACTACCAGATATCATATCACACATGAGCAATTACATAACCATGATTATCCACTGTTGCTTACCGTGCTGTAGACCAGCAGCGACGTCACCAACCTGCAATTGTCGAAATCAGATTCACATTCAAGAGCAAGGTGCAGCAGATACGTACCAAAGCAAGCCTTTGCTCCGTTGTTAGCTTATCGTTCCACCGCTCCAGATATGACGTCAATGCGCGGTTTTCAAGCCATGGACAAACCATAGCGGGAAATTGCCCAAACCCCGTGGTCGTCCCGAAGAGTGGTAAGACGTTAGGGTGGTCGAGTTTTAGCCACACTTTGATCTCCCGGCGAAGTCTCTGGACGGCTTATTGGACTAGGACAGAGAGTGAAGAAATTCCACAGCGCTAACCTTGTTTTCCGGGCATAATCACCATCAGCATCGTTGCAGTACATCTTGATCACCTTTATGGCAACCTAGTCGGACTGTCAGTTCGATGGCTTCAGAAAGATGAGCGATTGTACATCTATAGACCTCCCGCTCATGCTGAACGTGCCTCTGTAGACGTCCCCGAAGCTGCCGGATGCGAATGGGAGTTCACCTTCTCGAACAACACAACCTGTGAGGTCGGTTGCAAAGATAGAACGGCTGTCATCCAAGTCAGTTCGTGCGCCATTCAATCCCGTTAACATTGGGGCCCCACATCTCCTGGACACTCCACGCAGTATCCTGTGTCGGTTGTTTGAAAGCAGTAGAAGGCTTCACCACGCTGCTACCTGAGCTGTCGCTGTCACCGTCGGGAACTAGGACCTGTGACATTAGTAAATGTAAGATATAAGCGGGTCAGATGAACTATTGTTATCGAGGACAGACGAGGCACCCACCGAAAGACCGGGATCGTTTCCTTTAGCGTCTACAATGATCGTCGGAGGGAAGGGAGCCTTGGATGGAGAGGCCGAGGGATCTGCGGAGGGACGCACTTGCGACGTATCTAAATGCGTTAAATCACGAGCGATATTAGTGATGGGCTTTGGTGGAGTGAATATAGAGGATGGTACATACCTGCGTACGTCTCAGGTTGCTGCGGCTTACCCCCAGCTACGACCAGCTGAGTGAAAACACGGTCGGTGGCAGGATGTTGAAGGGAGTCCATCTGTGTACCGCTATCCTTTGGGGTGAGCTCGTGGGAAGTGGCATCCAGCTGCGGCTTTCAACTAGCGTTAGCACGACGGCCCGTGACGGTGAGAAGACGGTCCCCTACATCTATAGAACATTCTGCTTTTGCTCCGTGAACAGCTTTTTTACTATCTGGGCGAGATCGCGTCTGCCCAGAAGTAGGTCATGACGTTAGCGAGTAAACAAGAACGACAGCGACAAACAAACCTTGTCTTTTTTATCTTTCGTCTTGTGCGTGAATATGCTACCGAACTTGGGCACGCTCCTCTGCGGAGGTTCGTGCTGTTGTGGAAGTGGAGCCTGTACAAGTCGCATGAGCATATATATGTGAAAATGGAGGTAATGTCACGAACCGGAGGCGACTCGCCAACGAAGAAGTTGTTGTACAGTGGGTCGCATGTGTTGTCGGCGAGAGGGACTACTGCGGGGAACTGAGGGAGGATTGAGAACAAGTTAAAAGTTAACGTGACAGGAGACTGACATCGAGGAAGTCACGAAGGAACGATGACTCGCTGGGACGCCTCTTCAGTGCGGTCTCTCCCTTTGGGCCATCCTTCTCTACAACGTTCTTGCCCTTCTTGTCGTCCTTCGTGCTTTGCGGGTCTTTCTCTTCCGGAGGGTGGGGCTGCAGGGCACGTCCATGAGGGTAATCAGTGGCAGTCAAGTTGTAGTGGATGTAGGATAGGCATACATTGGAGAGATGTTGTGAATCATGATTTGCTTCGTCAACCTGGGTGGGGATCCATGAGTTGACAGGACAGGTGGGAGGGTGGGCACGTACTGTGTCATTCAATGTGGTGGGAGTGTTCTTGAGGAGGGAAGGAGGAATAATGCTTTTGAGGTCCCATATGCGAACGTTGGCGTCGTTTGCCCCACTGACTAGATGACTGCCATCAGGCGAGATCGCCACGGCAATGACGCCGCTGCCATGCTGAAGAGTGGGTCCAATTTGCTGTAGCGTAGTCGAGTCCCAGAGACGGACTGTGTGGTCCCAAGACGCAGATGCGAAGAAATTCCCATTGCGTGAGACTGCAACCGAGTAAACGTACTCGGTGTGACCCTTGCATTCCGCGAGTAGTGAGCCAGTGGATGGATCCAAGATTTTAATGGAACCACCCCAGCATCCAGCGATGAGTCGCTGGCCATCGGTGGTCCATGTGAGTGAAAATGCATCCGCGCTGATCGGCGGAATGACCAGTTCGGTGGAGTCGATTTGCCAGATTCGTATGTCCCAGGCACAACTGGCAATGTGGTTGCCATGCGGTGATACGCGCACCGACAAAACCCCGCCCGTGTGTCCTGTGAGAGTTGCGAGTCGTTCTTGTGTTGTCGTGCTCCATACAATCACCGTGTTGTCATCCGATCCACTCACAACCCTCGCCGAATCCGGGGTGAAATCCAACGACCACACTGCCTCCGAGTGCCCCTCCAACTCGACGACCTTTTCGTGGGTCGCTGCATTCCAAATCCTGACCTTCTTATTCACACCTCCAGTCGCTATCCACTGTCCATCACTTGAAGCAGCAATTGCCCACACCCCATCTTCCTCCTTCATCACTGTCCCCATCTCGCGACCGTCTTCTACCCTCCACGCCCGAGTACTGCCGTCGTCGGAGCCGCTGATGACCTGTTTGCCATCGGGCAGACACGCCACCGAGTGGATCCGACCCGTATGACCACGTAGCACCAACGGCGGCACCGGCAGCCCTCTAACGCGCCAGTACACGTTCCTCGCTGTTTCATAGAACCGATCCATGTCTATCTGCGGTGTAATATGGGGAAAGACCAAAGGGGACGGCGAGTGAAGGTGTGTTTCAGGACAGGCTTAATGTACGTCGTCATCCATCTCTTTAACCCATTACTGTAGCCTTCTGTATCAGACTGTATGGAGGCAACGGTGACGCATAACGCAGGGGTCGTTGCGTTGCTAAATATAACACCATAACGGGGGCTCTGTTACCAATTTTTGGTGCGTAACATAGGGTTTGACCGCATCGTTGCACAAAGTGGCAACGCGTAACGCATAACGCAGGCTTGGTTGCCAGTGACTGTAATGCACACTACATGAACAAGTGTCCAGTCGAAGTTTATGCCCAGATGACTCTTCATACTCTCCCGCAGCTGCCAAAGCATTATCTGGCCCCTTTTCTGTACTTTCGACACCATGTGAGATCACATCGATATCTACAGGTATGTCAACTCGGACATCCAGACCAAGTGCATCTTGAATCACTGCACTCGACGGGACATCTGCCTCAGCAGTGTTGAGCTGAACCTCTTTGACTCCATGGACTATACCCATTCGATTTTCAATTTCGTCATGAAGGGTGTGATGTGGACAAAGATATTCGTTCAGAGCCATCTGAGCAGCTTTACTTGTAAGACACTTGGCAGACAAATTCCAATCCTTGACCTGGCAGCGTTCCCGAACTTTTGCATTTCGTACTAGCATTCTACTACCTTGAATTTGAAGAGCCCTCAGCCCATAGCAGCGTAAGCCATCTAAAATCGACCAAACCAATGGTATGTTCCGAAATTGCAGTTGCGGCTTCAAGTAGGATGCACCGTGACGTTGATGATGCACGGTGTCATGTCAAATGCTCCATGCCAAGCCATGTGCCTAGCACCACGTCGTGGCCTTAGGTTTGTACTATATTCATAAACTTGCTGCGTATTAACGCCCCACTCAGCTTCTCTTAGACGCCCCAACGTCTTCGTCAAAACTCGTTTCAGTGGCTCGGTGGATTTAGGTTATTCCATGTTCCGGCAGTCTATCCTCGAGCCTGCCAGTGATGATACCTACCAACTACATATGACCGCCAACAAATACTGAGCATGGTCTTGCTCGACGTTTCATGGCATCATCGGGTGCACGACAGTTAGGAAGCATGCAGTGCATCCAGAAGATGTCGTGACTACCTTTCTTCCGCTTTGGTCTGCCTAGGGCAGACTTCATGCAGTGCATGCCTTCTTGGAATCATCCATGCGATCGATCCATGTCCACAGCGTAATTGTGCGGTGCTGCGCTATGCAGAACCTTCAAGACGTGGTATGTCCACGCAGACTCGGACGGCGGCTTGAAATGGTGAGGACATTTGCATGCGTTCATACCTGTACATTTCTACCTCAGGCTTCAGAGTCGAATCAGAAGCTTCGGTCCTCCAAGAGTTGATCCACCCTTCTCTAGTAGGAATGGCAGATCCCACGGAACAATGGTGATCTTCGAGAAATTGTGGGCAACTTGAACTGACGTCGAACTTCTGGGCTAGGACGAGGTATCCAATGACAAGTTGCTGGTTGTACTGACTTAGTCATTGTCCGCTCATGTTGGGTCTTTTCGAGGTCCGGCGGTGAATTGCAAGTCAATCGCGGCATACTACACATCTTGGACCCCACCTAGGTCTTGTGTTGGCCGTGGAGGTTCTGAAGCCCCTCCTTACTCACAACTTTGTCGACACATCATTTTCCATCGCCAGAACGCTCGCCTGAAGCCTTGGGCGCATTCTCTGTATTGCTATCATTTGCCATGGGCGCGATGGATGGTGGTCTCGATGCAGGGTCTTGGATTTTCGTAGGTTCCTGTTCGCTTACCATGTGGACAGGTGTTCCAGCCGTCGCTTGCGCCTGGACAACCCACGATATCTCGAACGTCAGCGTAGGAGGTCAGCAGATACCATCCGATTTCATACACACAGCTCGACCTGCGACGTCGCAAATTCCTTCCTGAGTTCAGGTCCGGTTTCATGTTCAAGACATCGAAAGCAAGGGCTAGACGCAATCCACAAGACCACTGTCATCACGAATAAAGCAGTAGTTGTGTATCACACTGGCGAATGCTATTATAGACGCGTGCAAGGATATCTCACCAGCCTTGACTACAATTTGTAGTTCAGTCATTTGGGCCTGCAGTGGAAAGTGCTGGGCGTATACGTAGGGAGAACAGGCAATCTAACCTGACATAATATGGACAATCAGTGTGTATATAATCTCTGGATATGCATACACGACGAGACATGAAAAATACTACTACGAGTATTGGTGCGTTCTGACAAGAAATGCGAAGACTAAAAGCTTGTCGAACTGCGACGCATTCTGGTCTGATTCTAGTGCCCGTCCTTCAAATACCGCACGAAACTTCATCAAGATATACCAAAGTCCAATTGATTGCCAATGCTCTCAATGATTCCCAAAGTCTAGCTTACACCCATAAATCATACAATCCAGTAATTGATCGTCATCTTCGGTATTTGCATGCCGACCTATTGGTGTATCGTCCACGGGCCTTGTGGGGTCGGATTGTTGTGTATTAGTACTCATCTGCGGAAGCGAGCTGGCTAGACACGAGGGCCTCCAACTCGACGACCTTTTCGTAGGTCGCTGCATTCCAAATCCTGACCTTGTTATCCACACCTCCAGTCGCTATCCACTGTCCATCACTTGAAGCAGCAACTGCCAACACCCTATGTTCCTCCTTCATCACTGTCCCCACCTCACGACCGCTTCCTACCCTCCATGCTCGAATACTGCCATCCTCGGAGCCACTGATGACCCGGTTGCCATCACGCAGAAACGCCACTGAGCTGATCCCACCCGTATGACCACGTAGCACCAACGGCGGCATGGGCTTCCCTCTAACGCGCCAGTACGCATTCCTCGCTGTTTCGTAGAGCCGATCCATGTCTATCTGCGATGTCAGACAGGGAAAGACCAAAGGGGATGGCGGGTGAAGGTGTGTTTCAGGACGGGCTTAATGTATGTCGCGTTCATCTCTTTAACCCATTATTACCCTGACTGGCATGCATCGCGTTCACAGCAAGCCACGCAGTCTCCTCGTGGTTTCGGCGCTAATCTTCGCCATCTATATGTATGCCGAGTAGCGCCCAGCCAAGGTTCGCTATGTACAGGACTATACAGCACTCGTGCATACCGCTGAGTCCATTTTCGCCATGATCACATATGTCAGAGCAACATAGTGAAGTCACAATGGTACGCCCGCAAGACGGACACATGCATCACAACCAATCAACTGCGCCGAAGTCGTTCTGCATTCTTCGGCAGTATTCAGGGGAGTGGTGCCTGTGCAGGTGCCAGGTGGCAGAAAATCTACGCACATCTCACGCCATTCTCTGACATATACCGCGTCGAGCCTGCTGTGCTTCACCTTCTTGGCACCTAGATACCCTTGTCACTCCATCGACGTGCAGTTAGCTCTCTGGCTCTGTCTTGTTCTGAACGTATGGCCGACTGTGATACCCTGCTGACTCGTCCAAACATCACCCACAGCTGTTTCACCACCATCGCATCCATCCATCACGCACGAAACACTTCCTGTGTGCTTTCTTCAGGCCATACAGAGTTTATAGGTATCGCATATGCACCTTCCAACATGCTGTCGGCACCGCCCTATCCCTGCATCAATATCTCTGTGGCAGGTGATTAATTCATTACCGATACAATCCCACTCCCTGAGCCCGCACGCACCAAGTTCGCGAATATCTTCGAGGAATACACTCTCATCGCAATTCAAACCACTCTTTTATGAACCGCACTGCGCAATGTAGGGTCTCGAGGCCAAGTGGACGGACCAATGGTTCAAAGACGATGGGATCCGAAGAAAGCCCAGGAGATCCTGGGACATCAACACTATTGACGGTCGTCGTCGGTCCTCGGACGTGCCTTAGCAAGGTTTTGCACTGACCGAGCTCAAGGTGCGTGTGCTTTTGAGAGAAGTCATGGTCATCGGTGCATCCGAATCTCACCAGATATCGATCAACAGACCGCCTTGTCAATTATCGCATCGTATTCGACGCTGTGGAGTTACTTCAAGTCCGACTGCGCCATCGCGAACTCCGACGGAAAACTACTCTTCATCATCAAGGCATTCGAAATTGCATGTGCTCCCGATGCCGAGCTCATTCCCATCACTGACAACAGGCGGGAGGAACGTCTGACCGCGATATGGCAATCCACGTCTTTCCCGTTCTCTCCCATTGCAGCCAGCCCAGGCTTCAGTTGGCTCGGTCTTTAACCTCATCGCACAGGATGCAGCGGCAGCGGGCAGGAATGTTATTCGAGCTGTCCTACTGGGTGAAGACCTCAGACATCGGTATTACAGTAACATCCAGGCAACCCTCGGAGAACTCGTCGTGGAGTCTTCTGCGTCAGTAGCACTGCAGGGGATGCAGTGGTCACGACGAGGTTGCTCACTCTCGAGGCTTGAAATCATCGGAGAAGATGTTGAAAGCAGCATGCTTACGAGGTGGGTCGATCTCATTCCGACTTACATTGGTGTTAACCCATTGTGCAGCTTCGATCTTGTGTTGCATGATGTCAATCTCGCTGCGGTCCCAGTTGATATCTCGTCTTCGGCGAATTTCCTGGTGTCGAATGGTGCAATTCTTCTCTCTGTCCCAGGATGCTAATCTTCTCATCCTATGGAGTCGGACTGGACCTCACGCACTCGCAGCCTCGGGTGTCCATGTTGAAGACGCCAGTGTCGGGGCGCTGACTTTGGGTGCGTTGGCTGAGAAATTGGCGGACATCGCCGAATCTAGCATTTTCCGACTTCGTTGATGGATGGGCGCTCGGATACGTTCGTGTTTCGCACATCGCGTTCACCTTGACGCCACACATTTACAGCTGTCCCGGCGAGTCTAAGAAGGGGATCTGATGGAAATTGCAAGCAATATTTCTGCAGACGTGGAGTTGTGGATCCCCGGGGTCTGACGACGCTGTTGGCATGGGTGCCCCCGGTTCGTCGTTGAAGGAAGCTGCGCGCGAGAAGGCTGTGCACGAATCTCCGTCGCAATTCCCTCTTGCTTGAACAACACATCAAGATAATCAAAATCGGCAATGTCTTGTTGGCGACTCGTTCATGACGGTGCGGAGTAAACGCAACCACCGCTACACCGTTGGCGGGATTTTTTACTGCTTACCACATCCTCCTTCACGGTACTCTGACCAGCTACCTTTCGTCATTGGCACTGCGATCACGCAACGTCAGCTCTCCGTGCCCACAGCATCGTCGGTTTCTTTGCAAATATGCTGCCTATCAAAACCGTCGTCTGTGAGACAAGGACATTCGTTGGATATCTGGTCCAGTCAAAACAGTCCCTGATGGTATGCTTGTCGCCTGAGGAGTAACCTACGAGGATATCGTCGCTCAAGCCAAATCCTTCTCCAGCGGTTGCGGATACTTCAAACATCTCTTCGCGCTGGGGGGAATGAACGTGGAGACCATATCTCAGTTGGAGTTTAACCATTTCACGCCTAAATACACGATCTCGCTTCCGAACGGGGAGGAACAATACCAGTTCCTCCATCTGAGAAATGGGCACGTTATCCTTCGATCTGACAATCACTTCTACACTGAGGAAGCCGCGCGTCGGTTTTTAGATGCCTATGTTTACCTCATGATGGCATTGGACGGGACGTCCGTGTCAAGATCCATGATATCTCTGCTGTGAGCGCCATAGAACACCACATCCCTTGACTGCAAAGTTCCTGACGGTGGGAGAACCGCCACCCGCCATCGAAAGACAAGATAAGACTTCATTACAACACCGTTGTTGCCTTTTCCAGTAGTGAGCTGTGAGCACAGGGCGTGATGCTGGACAACAGGTTTGGGCCGGTATCACCGACAGGCCGATATGCTGTGTGACGTGGTCTTGTCCGTGCAGAGAAAGGTCAACCGAGCAACCCACGTAGGTATGAGCATTAGCTGTCGTCATCTCTGAATGCATGCGTGCCCTCGAGGACTAATCTAATGATGCCGCGGATGATGACAGGTTGGCCAATAACCTCAGAGGCAAGTACAAGTGCCCTGCGGGATTGGTGCTGCAAATAGCTACGGGCAACGCGGGCCGAGCGACTACAACCATTTCCTTCCCGAGTCACATTGCGCCGAGGTTGATTTTTGGAAGTGAGTAGATCTTGGAGTCACTCGTCCTTCATTTCGCGTCTCAAACCCGATAACGTTTTTAGTTGGCTTACAGGTCATATTCATAGGCACATGATTAGTAACTGTCCCAATCACAGCGTTGACTTACAAACACGTCCACCGCGCAAGAGATTGCGAGGGACTTCTGCAGCAACGAAGGGGGTACTGGGATTCACGTATACGGCCGAGTAATGCCCGTCGTCTGGCTGAAAATAAAGACCATGTAAAACACATAACCTTGTGGAATGACAGGACGCTAGCTACTTATCAAAAACGCATCAGGGTGTCAGTGACAGCTGTAAGAAGCAGAAGGTCTCCATGCAGAAACACCATTCGGCCCGACACTGCGAACGATGTCTCAACATGTGATCGTTGGCTAGTCACAAATTCTTAGTTTGGATCGTTCGCAGGTCCCCTTTCGCACTGACTCGGTGTACCATCACGTTCAGTGCTCATAGATGCAATCCACAATGAAGAATATCACAAAGGAGCAAGCAGAGGTCTGGTTCGAGGGGGAGGACATCTCCGAGTACCCACGCATTGGCAGATGCTAGAGAAAAAGCAGTCTCATGCCTTAAGGACGGACGGCGGGAGAGCTACACGTACCATCATTGCTACATGCAGTGAAATGGGCTGCCAGTGGAGAGAGTGAGGAGGGGAATTAGGCCTCACGCAGAGCCAGAGAACCATGGTGAAAACTCATGTCATATCTCTACACGAAGGAGAAATGGATACAGCCATACCGAGGCAATGTGAAGATAACGACGTGACGGACGGCGTGCACGAGTGATCGTAGTACTGTAAATCCCAAACGAAGCATGAAAGGGTTCACAAAAAAAAGGAAAAAGGTAGATGAAGCCTCGCGGAACGCCAAATGTTCCTAACCATCCTACTGCCAAGGATTCTGAAACTCCGGCAGGTGAATACAAGAATTGAATGTTCCAGCAGCTTCTGCGGAATTCGGGACGTCATCCTGTTGTGCATTCGACTCGAGCTCAGGTTCGATGGTGTCACCTGCGGACGTCCTCAGGTCCAATGCTTCCCCATTATTACTCCACTGTTGAGATGAACTGAATAAATGCGAGGAAACTCGCAAGCTTGGCGTGGCGGAATACTGAAACTGAGTGGGCAGCGATGTCGACAGCCCAAAATAGACGGGGGACTGGTGATGGTCTTCTGGACCGGCGCTGAAGTCAGGGGATGTACCATTACGTCGTCGATGTTCTTGTATAATCCTTATTTCTTCCGGAGACAAGACGTTCAGCAAAGGGAGACCATCTTCCTGCGGTGGACATTGTGGAGGGATACGAGGTAGGTCCATCGACACGGACAAAGGTGCCGGTGTGGACGTTACGGCTGGAGTTGACAATGAAGGCACGCATGATGCAGCATGAGCGACTGCGGTGGAAAACGAATCTGACTGCTGTAGGGACGCGTGGGCAAACAGTGGAAGAGGGGATGCAATTGAAGAGGGGGCCAGCGTAGCCACCTCGATGTTTCCTGGATGATTAAGTGATGTCGTAGAGTTTGCCGACGGGATGGGGGCTGCAGGAGAACTGCCTGTCTGTATGACGTGAGGTTTCAGTTCAGAGGTTTAATACAGGTGAGCAAGAATATGAACGCACGATGGGGTGTTATAAACCGGCGGACGTCTATATGGGCCATCTCCTGCACAAACAAGATTGCCGTCAGCAACCACAAAGCGACCAGTAAGTTGATCAAGACGCGCACGGTGACAATAACACATCAAGTTGAAGATCACCCTACCCGGAGAGGCTGGCACGTTCTCGTCATCACGCTGCTGTAACGTCCGTGGGATAGGCGCCGTGGCAATGCGCTGTACACAGATCATATGAATGTCAGATGCTCAGTTAAGAGCAAAGAAATGATGCGTACAGGAGCCATCCATCCGTATGCGACGTTAGTCGTTTTCACTCGAATTGGTGCCTGTGAGGTGGATCGATGGGGACGTCGCATGATTCCCTGACGGATCCGACCAATTCTATAACTCGAATGCCTGTCTGCAGCACCTGTCCCTTCCAAGCCATCCTGTGCTTGTGCAGTAGATCTCTCACGACGTCGCATGAAGGCTTTGCGCATTCGATTGACTGGACCCCGGTCTTGTTGTCTGCTATGAGTTGCAGAGGCGCCAGGTTGAGCGGTGGGAGTGAGAGTGGAAACACGGTCGGTGGCAGGACTTTGAAGGGAGTCCTCCTGTGCACCGCTTTCCTTTCGGGTGAGCTCGTGGGGAGTGGTGTCAGGCTGCGGCTTTCAACTAGAGTTAGCACGACGGCTGACGATGGTGAGAAGACGGTGCCTCACGTCTACAGAAAGTTCTGCTTGCGCTCCATGAACAGCTCGTTTACGATCTGTCCGAGATCGCGTCTGCCCATAGGTAGGTCACGACGTTAGCGAGTAACAATAAACGCACCTTATCTTCTGCATCTTTCGTCTTGCGCGTGAATATGCTACCGAGCTTGGGCACGCTTTGCTGGGGAGATTCGTATTGTGGAAGTGGAACCTGCACAAGTTGTATGAGCATAGCAGACCTCTTTGCCCTTTCCTTTGCAACCCGGCGCTGCATCTCGGCCACTCGCACTTCTCCCTCATGTTCGCGCACCGGTCGCACGCAGTTCGTCTCTTGTTACCATGTTTCGCTGAACTCGCACGAGACACAGCCGTGCACAACGCACACAACTACTAGGGAATTCAGTACGTCTAGAAACGAGAAATCTACTCGACTCACACATCCCGACCCAGGGTTACCACTCGAACCGGCCTCAGCCTCCTCCCTCTGTCTTCTTCTTGTTGGCCTCAGTGGCCTTCCTCTGCGTTCTCCTTGCACTCCCTCTGCTCCGTTCTCTCCTTCCTCAGCTCGGCCTCCTCTTCTCGTCGAGGCCTCTCGGCCTCTTCCCGACGACGTTGTTGCTCTTCCTCCTGGCGACATTTTTCTTCTTCTTTCCCGGAGACGTCGTCTTCATCTTCCGCGTTTCTTCTCGACTTGCGCGGCCGACGTTCTTTGGCCTTGGCATGTGCAGTGTCATCGTCATCTTCAATATCTGAGTCAACCCGGGCGTCTTGGCACACGTCCAGTTCAACGCCGGCAGGCTGAGATAACAGGAGTTGGTAGATTCGACACGGAAGACATTTGTTAGCGTGTAGAATGATTGGGTTGAGTTCAAACCGGTCAAACCTTTTTTCCAGACGGAGGCCAATTTTCAAACTCAGCATATTCATCACGTTGGCCTCAAGGGTTCGGCCCCTAAGAGGGGGATACTGTCACATCCATGTCCGGACCCCTATTTATGAGTCCGCACCACTCGCGCATCCCGCCCCGCGACTCATCTAGAACCCATTTGGGTATAGTTCTGATTAGGTGAGGCATGGCAGTACCTGCCATACTCGCTCCATTATGCCTCCGACATATATTTCATTATCCGCTTTTCATATGTTACTCTTGTCCTGGTCCTGTCTTGTCAGCTACTGCCGCTCCATTCCTGCTTACTGAGTCTTTACTAATCTTCCGGTCTCCGGATTTACCGGACTGCGGATTGCTATGTCCCTTTTTAATACTTAAAACTGTAGATACTTTGTCGGAGTCTCAGTCGAAATCAACTTAGTTACTTCTCCGCTACCTGTCTAGACTGGAACCTACGCAAGGGATCAACTCTCCCCCTGAGTAGTTGAATCCAATCAGTCTACCCCTCTGTTCTACGCTACCCCGACCGGAGTTATACCGGACTCAGCCGGAGAAGACCCGGACTTGACAGGAGGTGTACGAGGGTAGGTCCTTCCACACGGACAAAGGTGCCGGTGTCGATGTCACAGCTGGCATTGACAAGAAGGCATGCAGGATGCCAGCCTGAGCGCCTGCGGTGGACAACGAATCCGACGGCTGTGCGGACGTGTGCGCCGATACTGGAATAGGGGATCCAGTTGAGAGGGAGCCACCGTAGCAAGAAATCACAAGTGAACAGTTAACAAGCCCCTTCTCGGAAACTCGCCCCGAAACGAGAAGGCCCTTTTGAAATAACCCAAGTACTATCTCCCATCTCTTACCGCCTAAAGATTCCGATCACCTGGAAGATACACGATGTCTTCCACGCCTCCCTCTTATCGTCCTATCGAGAAACCGCCGAACATGGACCAACGTTCCACCGACCCCCACCTGACCTTATTGACGCCGAAGAAGAATATGAAATCGACAAGATCTTGTCACATCGTGGAGCTGTGAACCGCCGCCAATACCTCGTGTCGTGGAAAGGGTACCCATCATCCGAAAATTCCTGGGAACCAGAGTCCAATCTCCGACACTCCGCTTCATCGCTGGAAGTATATAAGCGAACACGCCCTAAAGACTTTCCCCAGTTAAGCACACCTCGTCACTAGTAAATTCACAATGCCTCCTTCCCGCACCTCATCGAACTCTTCCAACGTTGCCTTCACTCCCCCAGCAACCTTTATTCCACGTCCCCTCCCGTTCGCCCACCGACTCGTTGACACCCCGTCTATGCTCCGCCGTGGAGCTTATCGCGTTCTCATCCAAGACTCCCGCATGGCTCTCGCCATCGAGCGACGCCTAGAAACAAATTCCCCACTCCACCTCGCTTATGCCGCCACCTTGCAGAACGCCCGCCTTATCCATTTTGCTGCTCATCTTAAACATGCTGGCTTCGCTGCTGGAGCAATGGTCGCTTCCCTCCTCGAAGCCCTACAGAAGGAGCAAGAATTCCAGTTACTTTCCCTCTTCGAACAACTCGTGGCGGAGGATTTATTCTATAATATCAGGCAGAACATGGGACGAGTCGCCACAAATGATCTTCATGACGAGGAAATCCTGTTCTTCAACACCTCGTCACCCCCCCACTCTGCCTCATCGTCACCAACATCTGAATCGTCCCTCGCTCCCTCCACCGTTGCCAATACCGATACAATTCCGGAGATCTCCTCTCCTCCCCCACTTCCCATTCCTCCAAGGGGTAACTTGTCCTTTCCCGTTACTAGAGGTCGACACCCTCGTCACCCCAGACGAGTCATCATTCACTCCATCCCGACCTCTCACGCTGGACGACCTCGATCGACAACTACATCTCCTGCAACGTTGCCTCCTACTTCGCCCCCTACTAGCTCGAGTACAGGCACCGCTGCCAGCCCCATCGACGTCGACGCCTTAGAAGCGTTCGGGATATCTTATGAGGAGCTTGACCGGTCTATGACTATCGCGGAAACCTCCCACGCACGTCGCACCGAAGACCTGGAACTTGAAGCACTTCGTGACACCACCATCCCTCTCTCGCGTACCGACCCTCGTTATCGCGACACCTGCTTCGAATGTCGATGCCTCGGACACGTCCGGGTCAACTGCCGTTGGTACCAATGTCCTACCTGTCAGATGTCAGCCCCTGGGCATAACCAATCTAGATGCCCTCGTAACCGCTCCGTCTCCCCCGACCTCACCCTTGTCGGCGACCAAGACAACAACTACGACGACTTCAACGACAACGCTCATGCCAACATGACGGGATCCCCTGTCCCTCTTTAAATTTCGCAGCGCTCTTCATTGCCATCCTAAAACGGGGGTAATGTTACGGTTTTTCTTTCCCTGTACTATATACGCCTCGAACCCTGTCTTGTGTACCACCACGTGACTTAGCCCTCTTACCTAAGTCCCCATTTCCTTTGTCGTCCACTCTACTAAGTGTACCCAGCTTATCTCTGGGATTCCTTCATCTGGTTCCCTCGCTTTCTACTGGGTTACCCGTTGTACTTAGCTCCCTTATCAGGGACATGGTCTGTGCTCCGTCTTGTACTATAAAGGTAGCTACTTCGCTGTAGTAGTTCCTTAGTTTAGATCTATGCAATCATACAGCTTACAGCTCATCGAGACTTCAAGACAACTCGACTTGCTAGCTTCCAGTGGCCTGTCGCTAGCCAGTAATAGCGATCTCTGATCTTAGCCTGGAACCCGTTCAAGAGCTTTACTCTTGCGGACGAACCCAGGCTCGTCGTTGTTAGCAGGCCGAGACCTTCCTGTCTCAACCCGCGTAACAACAGATCTAAACTATTAAATTGATACTGCCATTGTGCAGCCTATCCCACCCGAACGCCAAGACGTGGTCCGAATTGAACATCTTCGGAGACTCTTCCTCCCCTAAGGAAGCTAGACCCTCCACCTCAAAAGAACCCGACCCGCTCCACCGCCAGGACCGGTTAGACCACGTGTAGATCCTTCCCATCGCTTAAACAGGGAAGCCGGAGCGCCTTATTCTAAGGACCCCCCAGAAACAGCCAAGAAAAGCGCTAAGCAACGCGCGGTTGAGAGCGACGATCGCAGAGACATCCCTCCTGAATCAGAAGAAGAACCTGACGAAGAAGAACTCGGGTTTGGCGAACCCGAAGACGAGGAAGAATCACCCACGACAGACCCCCTCAACGAAACCATCCGAAATTGATCCTGACTCCGAGACAGATCTCTCCAGTCACCCCGAAGAATACCACTCCTCCCCCGATATCGACAATCACCAGTACCTCGAAAACCACCACCTCTTCTAGCGCGATGTCGAAAGTCTCAGAACTAAAAGCTGGCCTTCCCGCCATCTTTGATGGATCCCCAAGCGATGCGCTGCGATGGATCTTTTCCTGCGACACCTATTTTTCCCTGAACAGCGCCGTCTATGTTGACGACAACAAGAAGATTATTGCCGCGCTCTCTTTCATGACCAAAGGGACGGCAGCCTCCTGGGCCGAAGCACGTTATGAAAAAGCAATAAGAGACAAGACCTACGGAACCTGGACCGACTTTGTCACCGCCTTCCGTAGCACGTTTTCTACCAAAGACGTCAAAGGCAACGCCTTGACCAAACTCACCTCTCTCAAACAACGAGACTGTGGATCATTGGAGAAGTTCAACTCGGGTTTTCCCTCCTTGCTGCCCGCTCCCAGGTTACCGACGAAGGAGCCCTTATATCCTGGTATGCCAGTGGACTCAACAGCGCTCTAGCCTCTCGCATCCTCGGGATGGACAATGTCCCCGAAACCTTCGACAAGTGGATCGAACGTGCTGAGCACTTCCACATCCAGAACCAGAAGATCCGCGCCCTCCAGGGACGCCCTAATCATTATTTCCACAACACCCCACGATCCTCTCCCAAAGATCCCAACGCTATGGACGTTGATGCTGTCAAACTTTCTCCCGCTCAACGTGCCGACTATATGAGAAAGGGACTTTGCTTCGTATGCAAGCAACAGGGCCATACTTCGCGAGACCATAAAAAGAGTGACTTCCCTAAACCGAAGTCCGCCCCTTTCACCCCTCGCGTTCCTGTTCGCGCCGCTACCACCTCTCCCGTCCCCTTATTCCTCAAAGACCTCCAGTCCAAGCGAAAGATCTCCGACAAAGAAATTATGCATGTCCTCAAGGCATGCTTCGAAGAGGAAGAAGAAGATTCCGGCAAAGATGATGATGCCGATGAAGAAATGGACATAGCTCGTGTCTCCGTACGCACTCAGAATTTTTAGATCGGAGGTCTGATTCGACGCAGTCACCTCCTACGAATCCTCCTGTAATTGTAGCTCAAGAATCTGCCCAATCTATGCGTATT
>MU123812.1:85891-101687 GCA_014904935.1 Melanogaster broomeanus | reverse complement strand
AGCGGGAACGGGAACGGGATGTGTTGAAGGGCGTCGGTCGCGAGCCGCATCTCCATGGACGGAATCGCTCGCGGTCCGAACGTGCACCGACACAGAAATAGTCGAGGCACTTGCCGCAACAATCCATGTCGTCCCAGCTATCATCCGAGCTAGAGTTGGAGTGCGCGAAGCTGGAAGGACGTCCAGCTGGAACGAGATTAACTGGAGTGGAAGGGCCAGATTTGGGCGCAGAACTTGAGGGGTCTGTGTGCGAGAGACCTGTCTCGATAGCTGGCGGCCCTAGTTCAAGTTGGGTGACAAAGCCAGTAATATCAGTGATGAACCTATTGTGCACGACACGTCCGTACCTGTATGCATAGTAGGTTCCTGTCGTTTATGAGACTCGTGACGCGTCGTCTTCTTCTTCGTCTTCCTTCGTTCTCTCCTCGCAACTACGACCCGCTGAGCGAATCGTTTGAAGCGTCACACAGCGAACCGACGAGGTACATGAATGACCTTACCTGTGTATATTGACCAAATGCTACCTGGGTTACCTGAATGCGAACAGGGAATGCCCAGAAACGGCGCTCCTGCGTGATAGGCCGAAGCTCCATGTGCTGATGTGGAGGAGATGCAGCAGAGCGAGGTCCGACTAGACCATGCCAGAAGCGCTGAAAACGCGTCGCAATTGATGGTTGAGCGGATGGGCTGATTGCAGGACGGGAAGTCGATAGCTACGAACACGTGTTAGCGAACACAAGCGACTAACAGCCTGCAGGAGCAGGTCATGCTCACGTCAAGAAAGTCGAGTTCCCCTTGGCCATTCGAGAAACCCTTGGGAACGGGAACGGCAACAGCTGGGAGCTAAGGCAGACGAGGGTCAGTAGGGCATGCGCGTCACATTGGGTGATGACGCACGTCCAGAAATGAGTCATGTATCTGTGGCAACGAATGCGGTGAGGATGGTTGGGGTATAGGAGAACATAGGAATCACCTTTTTTTGACCGTCGTCCCACCAGGGGACACGCCAAATTGATACCTTGTGGCCGTACCCTCCGGATGCCACGAATTCACCAGAGGGGAAGAAAGCAACTGCAGTTAGACTATTTTCATGCTCTAGCGGCTCTCCGATGGAGTCGCCGGAGTGCGCATCCCAGAAACGAACGGTTTGATCATTGGATGAGCTGGCTATTTTGGTACCATCGGGGGAGAGCGAAAGGGAGGTCACTCCGTTTGAATGACCTGTCCAATGTTGTCCAATTTGTTCAGCCGTTTCGGAGTCCCAACACCGTATGGTTGAATCCGCGGACGCCGAGAAGATCTGGCTCCCATCCAGTGACCAGAAAACACAGCTGATCTCGTCTTCATGACCTTCTATCGGACCGAGGATGAGTGCACCACTCTCGACGTCGTGTACTTGGATGCTATTGTCTTCAAAACCGCCAGAAAGAAGCTTCTCCCCGTTTGGAGAGAAGCAGACCGAGTTGACCCAAGTGTCAGTCTCGATCGAGTGCTTGATATGTCCTTCTTGGTTGTTCTCTGTGAGATTCCGGAGAACGCGAAGACGTTGAGTCGAAGGTCACGTCCGAAATACACGAGAGGAGTCGAGAGTCGATAAGAGTTAAGCTTAGAGATTCGAGATGTTCGATAGTAACTTGTCTCGATTCACGAGTTCCTGTCTATACTAAACTAACTACACTACTTATATACGAACTACTGTGTCTCACATGTCAAGGGAGGACAAGAGCCCTTGTTCTCCTTGCCTTGTGTGAGCTCTTGTACTTGCCGCAGCAAGTCTCAGACTGACAGCGAAACAAAAGTCTATTGTTTCGCTATTGTTTCGTACAGCCACGTTGCAGGTACTGAGCCCGAACCCTTACATTCTCCCTAATGACAATCCTGCCCCATTCATCACCACTCGCAGCCAGTTGATCGTCTTGTGAAATTGCAATGCACCAAGGAGTACGTACGTGACCTCCCCATTCTCCAATGGGTTCGTGCATTTTGACATCCCACACCCTGAGTCTCGCCTCATATCCACCGGTGAGTGCCCTCTTGCCGTCTCTCGTGACAGCGAGCCCTCAGCCAAACACTGACTGCACCTGTGCAATTGCTGAACAGCAAGGTCCATTTTTCGACAAGATTGCTGTCGGAGAAAAGTACGGGGAAATCACAGGAGAAACTTCAGATTCTTTCGACTCCAGCTCCGGCTCGTAGGTTAATCGTAGAGGTCGCTCGGCGCTGTGAAAACGTGTAATTTGGGAGGGAAAATAACAAGGCGGTAGGAGAAATAACTACTCTTTACACAAACATTGACCAGCTCCATCCCGAAATCATACAACTAGTCCCGCATGCTGAGATCCTGAAGCTCCGACCCTATCAGGTTCTTGTATGGATTCGTATAGTAATTCGAGAAATCTCTTATTACTCGCAGCTCGATCCACCTGCTTGGTAAGACTGTCAATCTTATTGGCGATTGCAGTGACCGCCTTCTGGGACTTCTCCATCTGCTTTCTGCTGGCTTCTAATTCATTTGAAACAGAATCCAAGATGACTCCGGCGATATCTACTGACGCTTGCGCCCAAGTCAGGTTTTCTAACTGTGTAGGACGTATCGCACTCATCTACGCATTAACGAGATGAGAAGCCTTGATTGTTTACAATGGTAGCGGCGAAATACCAGATATTCAACCATGGAGGCGTCCACTTCCATTTCCATTTCTTGAAGCTTCGTCTGGGCAGCCACTACAGCAAAACCCTGAAGCAGTCTAGCAGGGTCAATACGACGCGTTGTTGCCTTCGGAGATCCTGGAAGCTGAGGTTTGATTGAGGAGTCGGACGTAACTAAGGTCTCCAACAAGCAGTCAGGCACCACAGATGGAGAGCGAGACATAGGGGATTCATCATGCATAGTAGATTGAGACGATGATCTTGACCTAGTTCTATAGGGACTAGCTCGGGGAGATGACTTATGGTTTTGTCCTTTGCCTTTGGCGTTAGAACGCATTATGGGTACAAGTAGATGGGTAGGTGTGATGTGACGTGTTGGCAATGGTTGAGACGTGTTGTGGGTCAATATTGTCACCGGTCACGTGTTGACCCCATTGACCACGTCGTCTGACCCATCCGTCAAGCTTTCAAGTCATTGACCCCATCAAAAGGTCAAGCAGTCAATCCCAGTGAGAAGTGGACATGTCCCGAGCGGTTGACAAATGGTGAAATATGACCAAACATATGCGAAGCGATCAGAGTAGATAATGAGAGTTATATGATATTTTGCGAGCGACGAGATAGGTTGCAATAGTGCCAGATATTATAAATGATACTGTATCATATTTCGTCACATTCCTTGCTGACTTGCTTTTGCTCACTCCGATGTGCTCAGATGTGCTGAGAAATGACTGTATTGTGAGTGTACATAATAAGCTACTAGGTAGGCAGTCCTCGAATACCAGCGAAGCGGGCTGAAAAGGCAGCAAAAAAAAAGTATCAAACGAGTGGAAAAGAGTAGGTAGACTGCCGAAGCCAACAGGGGAGACGAAACGGGATAAATGCGACGAGATTCGGAGGGCCAAGGAGGGGAATGGTGCGGGAATAGTAGCCTAGTATAGTGGTTTTTCGAACGCGGCTTTGCCCCACATACCACTGGTTACCTGTAAAAGTCTGTTAGTAAATCTTGAATATCGTGTTCTTGGCGTACCAATGGTCGCTACAGTGGTTGCAGGAGGTTCGTTCGTAGGGACCGCGGGAGTGGTGTTCGTGACATTGGAGGCTGTAACTGCTGTCATTGAGTCGACAATGACTCTGGCGGAGGCTAGAGATATTGTGCAACTTGTAATAGTAGTAAGTACGTGGCTCGTCAAATGTAAGAAGACTCACGGCGGGTGGAAAACTTCAATCGGCGGCGGGGTGAGGTTCTGGAACTCTCTCTCCAAGTAGCTATCTCGTGATTATACATGTTCCTTTGATAACAATACAGTAGGAAATGGCATACGGACTTTAACGACGCATATATGCGCCTTCACCTGGTTCAATTGAAACTCCCTAACGGCCGTTGGCCCAGGCCCTAAGAAAAGTATACCAGTAAGGTGTGTACGTGGTGTAGTATGCGAGACCTGTTCACTTACTATGATGTAACCATGGTTCGTGAACGAGAGAGACGTTGTCGGGGTAGAGGGTTTGAGAACTTCAAGTTGATTGATGGTAGAGATATTGAGATCCGGAGTAAGTCTGGAGTGAAAAACAGCAGTGTACCAGAAGAAGGTGCAGAAGGTACATCACCAAATGTCACATTAACCATGTTTAAAGAGATCCAGAACTGAAGAAAAGGATTGAGTTGCTCGGGGCCGTGTGTCAGTACAGTGGCGGGCCAAGGGAAGGAAGGGGACAGAGTATGAGAAAGCTCCGAAGTCCGCTGATGCGTTCCGCTCCCAGTAAGCTGGCACCGTTTCACGCGGTATGGGTGTGGACTTGGACAATTGCAATGTCAAGGAAGGTAACATGAGCAATGTAGTTACAATACAATGTCGACGTGGATGCATCGATGCACAAGTAGGCGACCAGCGACCGTCGATCGCCGTCAACATGCGATATTGTAGGGTGATTCAGCTTGAGCTCATATCTCATCTGATTTCACCAGATGTCTAAAAATATTTTCACATTGCACTCGTTGTCGACCGCTCTGGACATGTCCACTTCTCACTGGGAGTCAATATTGACCCAAACAACAACACTGGAATTTGGCATTGCTTGTCAAATTCAAACGGAGTCCAAAACGCCATCATACGCCGCGCATCAGCATCAGTGGGTTCCATCGTCAGTAATTGGACGAGTGCAGCCAGAATTCCAGTGAATCTGTTTCACTCTGGGCCTGTCCCATTCACGCAGTTTGTCCTACAAACCCATAGCCTCAATGGGTACTGCTCTGTCACTGTTGTCGCTACTCTGTTTTCTGACGCAATGGATCGCAGCAGGCCAGCCACCGTCAGGCAAATGCAATCTGTCCAGTGCACAGCTCATTCTCATGTGGTGACCCGTGAATTGTACTACTCAGCTGTTTCAGGTTGTCACCTACGTCCAGAGCTGGCTCAGTATAAATTGCCCAAGGATATCTCCTGCATCATGATCCCTCTTCCTTTCGGGTTTAGAAAATTGACAAGATTTTGTCAGATGCGGCCAATATTGGTCCAGTTGATCCAGGTCATCGACATATTCGATGAATTTGCGACTTAACGCTCGGGCCCGAAGCCTCTACACTATCTTATCATGGCTGGCTCCGCGATGTAGAACCCATCTGTTAGGACAAGCCACGATGCGAGCAACTGTCGCACGTCTACAGAGCACACGAAGTATTACTGGTGGATACTCATTGTTATCCACAAGTCTGGTAGTAGAGTTGGACGAAGCAATATGTGGATGCTACGGTGGTACATCCGGGATCCCACACCCTGAGTCTCGCCTCATGTCCACCGGTGAGTATCCTCTTTCCATCTCTTGTGACAGCGAGCCCATAGACCGAACCATCGTGTACCATCGACGTCCCTTCTTGCTCCCTATTCTCCCCAATCCATATTCTGACCGTGTTATCAGTCGAACAGGTAACGACTCTTTCTCCCGGGGAGGTATGCTATCCTCAAGATTGTGTCTTCATGCCCTGACATTGTCATTATAGGCTTTGGATCGAGCTCGATAGAACCTTTCGTCGTGTTCAACATCGTCGGGGAGGTCAAGGGAGCAGACAAGTGTACGCGTATGGCGATAGAGGGGCACCACTGACTTGGCGCTGAGGAAGTTTGCCAATTCAAATCAAGCACAAAAGAAGCGCGCACACAGCCTGCACCGCGTGTACATGTCTGTCACGATGTAAGTAATTTAACGCTCATCGGACGTGAAGCTCCGCGATCGCTGGTCATATGGTCATTCACTCTAGACTACCTTGCCACTACTCTGTTTACTGACGCGATGAACCCCAGCAGACCAGCCAACGAATCATGGCTGGCTTTCGACAATCTCGAGAGCGAGTGAGTTAGAAATTGACCCCAGTTCCCCGAGGCCTTCGAACCACGCATCGAAGCTGCCCACCTCCAAGCCAGGATGACAATCTTCATCATGCATGTCAATTATGGTGTATGTTCCTCTGCAGAGTCCGGGACGTGCAGCTGAATGCAGGGAATAGATGACATCACTGCTCGCCGAGGGTGAAAGCAAGACGTGAGTAACTTTTGGGGAATCCTCCACGCAGAGGAAGTAGGCAAAGAATCAGGATAGCTGAAGTAAGAGCAACACCCAGATGAATCCGAAAATGCCGACGAAATTCCTCGCACCCCGTTTCTACGTCTTCCGCCCGCCTTTTCTACCCAAGTAAACCTTCCCTCCACAGACGGAAGCTCTTGAACCGACACAGAAGTGCTAGAGCTTAGGCACCTTCCGCATCGTGCCAGCTGTCGTCAGAGTCCATGTTAGATTGTGTGAAGCTGAAACGACGGCCGTCGGGAGCGCCATTAGAGACAGTGGAGAGGTCAGCCTGGGAATAAGACGGAGCAGCATTCGAAGTGAAGCGTGATGGCCCTGCGTGTGACAATGAGAGAGTTGGTTCTACGACAGGCAAAGCGAGTTGGAAGAAGCGCCAACGCGGTTAGTGATAGCTTGCGTGCAGTAGATGTAGAAAAGATTGTGCGTACCTGTGTACGTCTGAGGTTTGTGTGATTGCGGCTCGCGACCGACGCCCTTCAACACATCCCGTTCCCGTTCCCCCCTCATAACAGCCGCCTCGTCAAGCTTTCGGCAGAGCTGCACGATCTCCTCTTGCTGCTGCAAGATTACACGGTCACGATCAGCCAAGATCATCTGGAGGCGCTTGGCAGTCGCCTCGTCAGCGACAGGGGACGCGGAAGAGCCAAACTTGTCGCGGTCCCGCCGGGAATCATTTTGATGAGGTGGATGTCCGCCCGTTGGCATGCGATGGGGCTCCCTCGTCCGAGTCGGATGCCTAGGGGAATGTGCCGTTCTCTTTGCCTCCCTCTGCCGTTGCTCGGCCTCAATCACCGCGCGCGACTTCTTTCTCCATGGACGGAATCGCTCGCGGTCCGAACGTGCACGTGTGTGACCTTCCCATTCTCCAATGAGTTCGTGCGTCTCGGCATCCCACACCCTGACCGTTGTCTCATATCCACCGCTGAGTACCCTCTTCCCGTCCCCCGTGACAGCGAGCCCGCTGACCGAATTATCGTGCACCATCGACTTCCCTTCTTGCTCCTCGTTCTCCACACTCCAAATTCTGACCGTGTTGTCAGACGAACAGGTAATGACTCGGTCTCCTTCGGGGAGGTATGCTACCCGCCAGATTGTGTCCTCGTGTCCTGATATCGTCATTAAGGGCCTTGGAGCGAGCTCAATGGATCCTTTCGACGTGGTCGACATCGTCGGGGAAGTGCAGGGAGCGTAAAAGTGCAGGACTGCGTAGGCTGATAGACTAGTGTACGCCAATTCATTGTTCAAACCAACTACAGGACAAAGGAAGCGCGCACACACTGCCACACGCGTGTACATGTCTGCCACGATATAAATAACACATCGATTTAGCGGTTGTCGGACGTGAAGAAGCTCCTCGATCGCCAGCCATACAGTCATGATTCTATGTCCTCTATGAAATCTCCCAACGTAAAGCAGACTTACGTCTCGAAGTCTGCACGAGCAGCTATTAAATTAATCACCCATTTCGACCTCTTCGGTGCATTGAAGTAGATAGTAAGTCATGGTAACCTTGAGTATTTTCAGACTGATTTACCTCCTTTTTAGGATATCTTAGTTCACCATCAAGTTTATCCTCGATTCCAGTCACTTGTTGGGCGACGTGGTGCAACGGTGATGAAGTGTTTTGACATTGATGTCAGTATGCGAAATCTCATCAATTCCATAAAACTGATGTCTCTTCATAGGATGTTCTAGTTCATCGACAAAAGTATCCATTTGGTATCCCAGTGCGTGCACCGGCGTCAACGTAAGTCCCGTACATCTACTACCTTGGTGACAGAGTATCACCTACAGTGGACCTTGTTGGGACACGAAGGGCCCATTAACTGCGCTTGTTTCTCTGAAGATGGTACATGTATTGTGAGTGGCAGTAAAGTCTCCGCATTCTAACTACAGGACACCATCTGATTTGGGTTGAAAACAGGTGACGATGGCCTCATTCTGCTATGGTCGTTATTGGAGGGTCTCTTTTGCAACTTGTGGTACGTCTTTCATCTGCCGAGCCCAAGGGCGACATCAGTCTGACTGCAGATACTGTGAAGACAAGAGACATCGCGACCCTCGAGCCATAGGAATAGAAGTAGGCAGAGATCACAGCGCTGTGGGTGCCAATGAGCTGCTATTGCACATTGTGAAATCCAGCATGTTCCCCGGGCCATAGAGAGCAACACTGGAATACGTCGACGTCGGTTGCTGTATTTTTACCCAAACACTGACTGCACCCGTGCAATTGCTGAACAGCGAGGTCCATTTTTCGATAAGATTGCTGTCGGAGAGAAGTACGGGGAAATCACAGGAGAAACTTCAGATTCTTTCGACTCCAGCTCCGGCTCTTAGGTTAATCGTAGAGGTGGCTCGGCGCTGTGAAAACGTGTAATTTGGGAGGGAAAATAACAAGGCGGTAAGCGAAATAACTACTTTTTACACAAACGTTGACCAGTCCCATCCCGAAATCATACAGCTAGTCCCGCATGCTGAGATCCTGAAGCTCCGACCCTATCAGGTTCTTGTATCGATTCATATAGTAATTCGAGAAATCTCTTATTACTCGCAGCTCGATCCACCTGCTTGGTAAGACTGTCGATCTTATTGGCGATTGCGGTGACCGCCTTCTGGGACTTCTCCATCTGCTTTCTGCTGGCTTCTAATTCCTTTGAAACAGAATCCAAGATGACACCGGCGATATCTACTGACGCTTGCGCCCAAGTCAGGTTTTCTAACTGTGTAGGACGTATCGCACTCATCTATGCGTTAACGGGATGAGAAGCCTTGATTGTTTACAATGGTAGCGGCGAAATACCAGATATTCAACCATGGAGGCGTCCACTTCCATTTCCATTTCCATTTCTTGAAGCTTCGTCTGGGCAGCCACTACAGCAGAACCCTGAAGCAGTTTAGCAGGGTCAATACGACGCGTTGTTGCTTTCGGAGATCCTGGAAGCTGAGGTTTGATTGAGGAGTCGGACGTAACTAAGGTCTCCAACAAGCAGTCCGGCACCACAGATGGAGAGCGAGACATAGGGGATTCATCATGCATAGTAGATTGGAATGATGATCTTGACCTAGTTCTATAGGGACTATTAGCTCGGGAAGATGACTTATGGTTTTGTCCTTTGCCTTTGGCGTTAGAACGCATTATGGGTACAAGTAGGCTGGTCAAATTCAAGCGGAGTCCAAAACGCCATCGTATGCCGCGCATCAGTGGGTTCCATTCCGTCGTCAGTAATTGGACGAGTGCAGCCAGAATTCCAGTGTTTCGCTCTGGGCCTGTCCCATTCACGCGGTTTGTCCTACAAACCAATAGCCTCAATGGGTACTGCTCTGTCACTGTTGTTGCTACTCTGTTTTCTGACGCAATGCATAGCTGCAGGCCAGTCACCGTCAGGCAAATGTAATCTGTCCAGTGAACGGCTCGTTGTCATGTCGTGAATCGTACCACTCAGCTGTTTGGGTAATTGCAGCCATTTCGCCTGCGGTCACGGAGTCCAGCACTTCCCGCACAGAGGTTGTCGCCTATTTCCAAAGCTGGCTCAGTATAAAATTGTCCAAGGATCTCTCCCGAGTCGTGACCCCCTTCCTTTCGGGTTTAGAAAATTGACAAGATTCCCTCAAATGCGGTTAATATTGATCCAATTGATTCATATCGTCGACGTATTCGACGAATTTGCGACCTAACGGCCGGGCCCGAACTTGAAGCCTCTACACTATCTTATCATGGCTGGCTCCGCGACGTAGAGCCGATCTGTTAGGACAGGCCAGGATGCGAGCAACTGTTGCGCGTCTACAGAGCACACGAAGTATGACTGTATACTGATTTGGGTGGATACTCGTTGTATCCACAGTCCAGTAGCAGAGTTGGACGAAGCAATCTGTCGATGCTGCGGTGGCACATCGACTCATCAGCTTCTGCGATCGCAACTCCTTGATGGACGTTTCTGCAGACAAGAGAATTTTCGAGGATACCCCGGAGGCTAGAGCTCAAGCTGGCCGAAACTACGAGATGGTTCCGTCTGTTTTCATAGACGGTCGCCTGTAGCCAATGGCCAAGGCTCACCCAGCTTGTGACACACTGCTAGCCTCTGATCGTTGGCCACGTCAAAGTGACCTGTAATGTTGGGCTGTGAGCTAAATACTTCAGACTTCAAGCCAATCGTCATCTGGTACTTAGGCAGAAACTAAGCGCGGTGTTGTATTGCAGGTAATCATTTGATGTTTACTCCGAGACTTGTTTCCAGTTTGAGGACTGCAATCAGAAGTCGGCCGTCCTTTTCTCGTCCGAGCACCGAGCCTGTGACGGACATCGAAGTCTCGTCATAAGAGGCATGATGCATCAAAGAGAATAGTAGCACTGACACGAATCGAGCGATCGTGACCATGATTGATAGCGAAAACACAGCATAAACTAAGAACAACAACGAGATGAATCCGAAATGATGACAAAAATTCCTCGCAGCCCATTCTTACACTTCTTCGGCCTGTCATTTGCTACCCTTCCAAGCCAACTTTCCGTCCACGGATGGAATCTCTTGAACGTACACAGAAGTACTAGAACTTAGGCACCTTCCGCGTCGTGCCAGCTGTCGTCAGAGTCCGTCGTAGATGGCGTGACGCTGAAACGACGTCCGTCGGGAGCGGCATTACAGATAGTGGAGGGGCCAGCCGGGGAACAGGATGGAGCAGCATTCGAAGTGAAGCGTGATGGCCCTGCATGTGATGACGTGGCTGCTGCTGCCACAACAGGCGAAGCAAGTTGGAAGAAGCGCCAACGCCGTTAGTGATTGCTTGCATGCAGTAGATGATAGAGAGGATTGTACCCACATATGTACGTCTGATGTTCCTGTGATTGACGCGGCTCGCAACTGCCAGCCTTCGGCCCCCCCCTCTCCCCCACCCCCTCCGCCTTTTCTTTCTCCTTCCCCTTCCATTTCAGAGCAACCACATCGTCACGTTCTCGGCGGAGCTGCTCGATCTGCTCCTGCTGCTGCAAGACAATACGTTGAAGATCAGCCAAGTTCATTTGGCTATCCCTGAGGTGCTTAGCAGTCGCATCGTCGGTTTCAGGGAATGCAGAAGGACAGGTTCGACCCGGTCCCGCCGGGAATCGTTTTGATGATGTGGATATCCACCTTTCGGCGTGCGAGCGGGCTTCCCCGTCCCATCCGGATGTCTAGAGGAATTTGCCATTTTCTCTGCCTCCTTCAGCCGCTCCTCACCCTCAATCACCGCATGCGACTTCTTCTTCCACGGACGGAATGGTTCGCGATCCGAACGTGCACCGACACAGAAATAGTCGAGGCACTTGCCACAGCAGTCCATGTCGTCCCAGCTATCATCCGAGCTAGAGTCGGAGTGCGCGAAGCTGGAAGGACGTCTAACTGGAACGAGGTTAACTGAGGTGGAAGGGCCAGCTTGGAAAGTGGATGGACCAGCGTTGGGTGGAGAACCTGACGGGTCCGCGTGTGAGAGAGCTGTCTCGGCAGCTGGCGGCCCTGGTTGGGTGACGAAGCCAGGATGATCAGTGACGGCCTGATACTGTGCACAACACGTCTGTACCTGTATGCGTAGTAGGCTGGTGACGGGTCTTCTTCTTCCTCTTCCTTCGTTCTCTCTTCGCAACTACGATTCGCTGAGCAAATCATTTGAACATCCGACAGCGAATCGAGGAGCTGAATGAATGACCTTACCTGTGTATATTGACCAGCTGCTACCCGAGTTACCCAAATGCGAAGAGGGAATTTCCAGAAATGGCGCTCTTGCGTGCTAGGCTGACGCTCGATGGGTTGATGTGGAGGAGATGTGGCATAGCGATGTTCGACTAGTCCACGCCAGAAGCGCTGAAAACGCGTCGGAATTGATGGTTGAGCAGATGATCTGGTTGCGCCAGAGGAAGTGGGTAGCTACGAAGATGTGGATGTGTTAGATAACACAAGAGCGACAATAGGAATGAGTCATGCTCACATCAGGAAAGTCGAGTTCGCCTTGGCCATTCGAGTAACCCTTGGGAACGGGAACAGCTGGGAGCTAAGGCAGATGATCGATGAGGGTCAATAAAGCATGTGCGTCACATCTTGGTATGGCGCACGTTTAAAAAGGACTCGTGTGTCTGTAGCCGCCGTGAGGATGGTATTGGAGCATAAAAGAACATAGTAATCACCTTTTTTTGACTGTCGTCCCACCAGGGGACACGCCAAATTGATACCTTCTTGTCGACCCCTCCAGATGCCACGAATTCACCAGAGGGGGAGAAAGCAACTGTCCATAGAATATCTTCATGCTCTAGCGGCTGTCCGATGGGTTCACCGGAGTGTGCATCCCAAAACCGAACAGTGGCATCCCATGATGCGCTCGCTAATTTCGAACCATCGGGGGAGAGGGAGAGGCAGGTTACTGAGTGAGTGTGACCCGTCCAAGGTTGACCGATTTGTTCACCCGTTTCGGAGTTCCAACACCGGATGGTTTCATCCGCGGACGCAGAGAAGATCTGGCTCCCATCCAGTGACCAGAGAACAAATGAGATCACGCCTTCGTGACCTTCTATCGGTCTGAGGACGAGTTCGCGTTTGCCAGTCTCGGCGTCGTGTATTCGGATTCCGCTGTTTCCGTACCCGCCGGAAAGAAGCTTCTCCCCGTTTGGAGAGAAGCAGACTGATTCGACCCAGTCGCCACTGTCAATCAAATGCCTGATCTGTCCGTCCTCATTATTCTCCCTAATGACAATTTGGCCGCATTGATCACCACTCGCAGCCAATTGATCATTAGGTGAGATTGCAATGCACCAGGTGCGTTCTGCCAGTGTATTAGGTTCCCATTCTCCAACAGGTTCGTGCGCCTCCGCGTCCCACACCCTGATTCTCGCATCAAAACCACCGCTGAGTATCCTCTTCCCACCTCTCGTGACAGCAATCCCCAAGACCTCATCATCGTGCACCATCGACGTCCCTTCTTGCTCCCCAGTCTCCACATTCCATATTCTGATCGTCTTGTCAGATGAACAAGTAACGATTCGTTCTCTCCCAGGGGAGTATGCTATCTTCCAGATCGTGCCTTCGTGCCCTGACATCGTCATTATAGGCTTTGGAGCAAGCTCAATAGACTTTTCGACGTGTTCGACATCGTCGGGGGAGCAGGGGGAGCGAAGAAGTGAGGACTGTGTACGGCGATGGACTTGGGGAGGGCAGTGGTGAGAAGGTTGCTAATTCAAACCAAGTACAAAAGAAGCGTGCACACAACCTACGCCGTGTGTACATGTCTGCCACTGGGTAAATAGCATCTTCGATTTAGCGCTCGTTGGACGTGGAGCAGCTCCGCGATCGCCGGCCATACGGTGAGAGCTATTCCGACTATGTTGCCACTAAGTACATAATTTACTAACGCGATGAACCGCAGCAGACCAGCCAACGAGACAATGCTGGCCTTCGACAACATCAAGGGCAGACTAGTCAGGAATTGACACTAGCTCCTTGAGGCCTTCAGACCACGCGTTGAACCTGCCCGGAGCGAAAAAGTCCCGGCGTGGCAAATGCCGAAAGGCGCCATTCTTGGCCGGCTGGTCTGAACCTTGTTCATGGCTACATCATCGCGATCTCTACCTGGCGCAGAAGACCTCCCACCACCATTCCCTCTCCCGATTGTTGATCCAACCGTAGACGGGGTCTCCCTCTCCATCCGTGAGGTGTCGAAATCTCACTCCCTGTCTAGCCGACGCTTAGTTGGTAGTCATCCCAAACAGCCCTGGAAGGGCGGCGGTCGGAGTAGCGACAGCCCCCTGACGAGAGCTTTCGCAGGCTCGAAACCGCCGTTACCATCCCGCCCCCTACTCCACCTCTGGCCCTAAACATCCTGGTCCCTATCTTCGGAAGTGGACGACAGATGAGTCACCCAAGTGGATAGTCAGTCCAGCTACACCTTTTCGTACACAGCCTCAGCGCTGCGTGCTCGTTCCTCGCACTCAGCCCGGCCACCTGCCCAGCCAAGATGTCAATGTGCACGGTGCGCGTCAATTCCGGTGTAAATTCCTCCGCGGTGTCAGGACGTGCAACTGATCGCAGAGCATGTGACTTACCAGTTGATTTCTGCATATTTATATGTGGGCATCAGCGAGATCAAATTTCAAGTACCGTAATTTTGAGGCCCAATGGGATGCGACGAGCGCCTCGAACAAGGATGACGTGGAAGTCCCACATGGAGCCAGGACACATGCACCCTGAGTAACGTTCGTCCATTGACAGATTTCACTTCGAACTTTGTATCGCGATGGAGCGATACGTCTGTTTTGGTTTCTACGCACTCTTTCCATGACATGCATACCCCCGTGCCTACAAAGTCACGACCTGTAGCGATGGGATGAGAGGCAGCGTGTACAAATCATCCACGGCGCTTCGCATGTGCTTGACGAACTATGAATTCGAGCACGCAACGACCAGATGAACCACATACCAGTATCCTTTTCTTCCTTCCATGCTACTCGTAGTAATCCCTCTGACGGCGTGCTGCCGTCCAGTTCTATCACAAATTACCCTAAACCACGCTCACTCGCCCTGTGCTTCCCGTCTCTCGTGACAGCGACATCACTGACACAGCCATCGTGCTCCATTGACACCCCTTCCTGCTCGCCATTCTCAATATTCCATATTCCGACCGTCTTCGCTGCGAACATGCCACTTTTCTGTTTACTGACCCGATGGGTCGCAGCAGACCGCCCCACGAGCAAATACTGGCCTTCGACAATCTCGCGGGCGGACAAGTCAGAAAATTCCTCCAGCACTTCGAGCCCTTCGAACTACTGGCACTGATCGCGTGGAAGTCCCACATGGAGCCATGACTCCTGAGTCACGTTGGTCCATTGATAGAATTTGCTTCAAACCATTTCGAACATACAACGCCGACGCGAAATGAACGACAGAGAAGTAATAGGTTTTGCGATTCGTTCAACGTCTGCTACTGACGAGCCTCCTCGATGCCTTGGTAATGATCATGCTCAACGCGCGCGCAGCAGTTCGAGGATCGAGACCGGTCTGCTACGTTGGTGCAGCGTATACTTATTTCCCGATCAATCATACCTTGCAAAAACTATAAACTTTCAATAATTCTGGAGTTCTGTGATCATGATCGGTGGTAAGTGCATCCACCTGATCGATCGATCGATGATGTACAAGTTTGTACAGCTGTCTATGAATGCATTCATCCGAATCACAAACGGCACAAAAAGTATGCATATATTATATGTATGTATGTATCCCACATGAAGTTGATACCGCCTAGCAACCACTCGCTCCTGGCAGGATGTGTCAGTGGTGATGTGAGTGTCCGGATTGGACGTAGGTCAACTAATAAGGGTCCTGTCTAGCCCACCGACCTCAGTATTCGATCCGATAATGGCGAGGTTTACTGAAATAAATCGGTGCGAGGCAGACGCGAAGCTCAGGTTCGAGTCGAAGCCAGTGCCCACGTTATACATATCAAACTACTCTATTAACTAGGTCCATTCAGTCAGCTACTGCATCTCAACCCCGATACTCCGCACCTGGTCTCTCAAACCCCACGCATTAATAAAATGTAATCCTGT
>MU123812.1:0-84997 GCA_014904935.1 Melanogaster broomeanus | reverse complement strand
GTTCCTTGCTGGAGCTCGAGGTTGGAGGATATTCATCGAGACGAGGGGGTGGGCATTGCAGGAGCTTCTGGCCCCCGGACTATGAAGTTCTATGGGAGCAATTGGGAAGCATTAGGAGGGCAGTTGACAAGGTTCTCGGGGCTGTATCACAGACGACGAACATCCCCATGCAGGATCTGAAAGCCTTCGTTCCAGGAACTACGAGAGTCCAAGAAAAGATGGTATGGGCATCGAAGCAGAGAACGACAAGAGTGGAGGACACGGCCTACGTCTCATTGGGTTATTCGACATCAGCATGCAAATCGCATATGGGGAAGGAGACTGGGCTTTCCATAGACTGATGGAAATCATCCTGCAGCGATGTGACGAATGGGAGATCTTCGCGTGGGCAGGTCCATCATCTGGACACTCCCTTCGATCGCGATCCCCAAGTCACCGAGATGCTATTACACCCTCGACTTCTCAAACTTCCACGATAGAAACCGCCGCTGGGCGTTTCTCAGAGAAAGAAATATTCATTGGCGGTGCAGGGACTGGAGATCAAGCTGGCGGTTATGAGAGGAGAAATGACTTTACTGCTTGACGGTACCTTCTCGTTCCAGGCTAAGGCGCAGTTCGGATTGCCTCCGCCGTTTACTTCCATCCGAGGTCGCACGTCATGGAGAGGCAGTCTGGCAAATCTAGATTGGGGGATAGGAATAGTGAACTATCGAAATGCGGTGGAAAGAAGGGGGAAGAGATCGGCGTCCTTGTCCCACAGACGGAATATCTGTGTTTCCTCCTCCATGCTCGTAGCGGCACCTTAGACTGGAGGAAAGTGCCAACCAGCAACATCCTTACCACCCGCGCAACGCTTCTGTCCGTTGAGCCGACTACCCTAATCACTTTGTGGATGTAGATGTTGCCTTATTATCGTTCCGAATTGAACATGTCATCAAAAGGCGTTTAGCCTGAACGTGACAGCGCACCATGATCATATGCATTATCCGAGTCGGGGACCCCTGCCAGCGTGAGTGACTCGAATATTCATGATCAAGGTCTTTACCAGCCTCCACTCGCATCGTGCATGTCGAAAAACTCCAGGAGTGCTTCTCATGTCCCTTCTTGCTCCCCAGTCTCGACATTCCATATTCTGACCGTGTTGTCTTCCGAGCAGGTAATGACGCGTTCCCCCACGAAGAGGTATGCTATCCTCAAGATTGTGCCTTCGTGCCCTGACACCATTATTACAGGCTTTGGAGCGGTCTCAATAGACCCTTTCGATGTGTTCGACATCCTTGAGGATGTAGAGGGAGCGGAGAAGTGTCACGAGGACTGCATACGGCGTCAGGAAGACACGGCTGAGGTTACTTATTCAGACCAGGCACCGTGACAAAAGAATGCGCACGCAGCCTACACCGCGAATACATGTGCTACAGGATAAGTGGCATCTTCGATTTAGCGCTGGTCGGACGGGAAGAAGCTCTGCGGTCGCCAGCCATTCGGTGAGTTACTCCAGCCTACGTTGCCACTTCTCTGTTTACTGACCCAATGAGTCGCAGCAGACCGTCCAACGAGCAAATACTGGCCTTCGACGATCTCGCGGGCGGACGGGTCAGAAATTTCCTCCAGCACCTCGAGTTCGAACTACTGGCACTGATCGTGTGGAAGTCCCACCTGGAGCCAGGACTCCTGAGTCATGTCCGTCCAATGACAGATTTCACTTCAAACTATTCTAAACATATAACGCCTCGCGAAATGAACGACAGAGAAGTATTAGGTTTTGTGATTCATTCAACGTCTGCTACTGACGAGCCTCCTCGATGCATTGGCAGTGACCGTGCTCAACAAGCATGCGCACAGTTCAAGGATCGAGAGTGATCTGCTACGTATACCCATTTCCCGGATCAATCAAACCTTGCAAAAACCATAACTTTCGATAATTCTGGAGTTTTGTGGTCATGATCGGTGGTAAGTGCATCCACATGATCGATCGATGATGTACAAGTTTGCATAGCTGTGTCTATGAATGCATTGTATGTCAACTTGCCTCGTCCGAATTGCAAATGGCACAACAAAATACGCATATATATGTGTGTGTGTGCGTATCCTGTCTTGCAGCTACTGGATACTGGCAGGGTATGTCAGTGATAAAGTGAGTTTGGGCATACGTCAACTATTAAGAGTCCTGTCTAGCCCACTGACCCTAGCATTCGATCCGGAAATGGCGAGGTTTACTGAAAGGAATCGGTGCGAGGCAAACGCGAAGCTCAGGTTCGAGTCGAAGCCAGTGCCCACGTTGTACATATCAAACTGCTGTATGAACCAGGTCCTCCAGTCAGCTACTACTGCCTCCCAACCCCAATCCCCCCGAATTAATAAAAGGTAATCCTGTGTCCAGGAATAACGTCTAAGTCCGTTTGGTAGGTCCATTGGCGCATGGGAAACGTTCAGGGTGGGGCAACGTTCAATGAACGTTGTGCAGTATGCTCTACTCGGCCAGTTGCTGTGGATACTACGCCTAGATACTGATCATGACGCGCACGGGTGAACGATTGCGTGAAAGACTATGCAACAAAGTAGTCCTGGGGGTGACACGTTTACAATACCAGATCTTCGCTGTTGATTATTCGTCCCTCATACACATGTCCACAAGCATGGACGCTGACATCGAAAAGTTCCCCGACGAGGATGACGCCCAGCTAGGGGGACGTCACGAGACTGTACGTTTCCACAACGGCCTCAGTCCAAATATTAATATTGATGGTATACTGCTTCAGAGCGTTGTCGACATCTTCGACGAATTTGTGGCCAATAACATGCCGACACACCTGATTCACATACCAGAAAATAAAGTCATCTCCAGAGCTGCACTCAGGGGACTCGCCAAACCAGAAGACATTACAGAAACCGACATAACAGACGTCATGGAGAGTAGTAACGGATACACGAGGACCCGAGCGATAACGGCCCTTATTCGCTGGTTGCTCAGATATGCCATCCTATCTCACCGATGGTTCTGCGAAGGAGAGCCAACATACCTTGCTCTCACGAGCGGCGCTACTTGGGAGGGACCAGGATACGAGAAACTGCGGTCGATGTTCCGGTGGTACCGCGACGCGTATGTCTGTATCGTGTTCCTTGCTGGAGCAGCGAGGTTGAAGGATATTTCCGGGGATGAGTGGTTCAGGGGGTTGGACCTTGCAGGAGCTTATGGCGCCTCGGACTATAAAGTTCTATGGGAGCAATTGGGAACCATTAGGGAGTGTGGAGAGAAAGAATGACAGGGAGGACGACGAGGTTCTCGGGGCTGTATCGCAGACCACCTGCATCCCTATACAGGACCTCAAAGCGTTCATTCCGGGAACTACGAGAGTCCAAGAGAAGATGGTATGGGCATCGAAGCGGAGAACGACAGGGGTGGAGGACACAGCCTATTGTCTCATTGGTTTATTCGACATCAGCATGCAAATCGCCTATGGGGAAGGAGACTGGGCTTTCCATAGACTGATGGAAATCATCCTGCAGCGATGTGGCGAATGGGAGATCTTCGCGTGGGCAGGTCCATCGTCTGGACACTCCTCTTCGATTGCGATCCCCAAGTCACCGAGATGCTATTACACCCTCAAGTTCTCAAAATTCCGCGATAGCAACCCGCCGCCGGGCGTTTCTCAGAGAAAGAAATATTCATTGGCGGTACAGGGACTAGAGATCAAGCTGGCGTTCATGAGAGGGGAAATGACTTTACAGCCTGACGGTACCTTCTTGTTCCATGCTAAGGTGCGATTCGGATTGGCTCCCCCGTTTACTCCAATCCGGGGTCGCACGTCATGGAGAGGCGGTCTGACAAATTTAGATTGGGGGATAGGCATAATGAACTATCGAAATGCAGTGGGAAAAATGGGGAAGAGATCGGCGTCCTTGTGCCCCAGATGGAATATCTGTGTTTTCTCTTCCATGCTCGTAGTGATACCTTAGACTGGAGGAAAGTATCAACCAGCAACATCCTTACCACCCGGGCAACGCTTCTGTCCGCTGAACCGATTACCCTAATGACTTTGTGGATGTAGGACTTGACCAGGTCACAGTCACCGTCCCACTGAGTAGCTTAGGCTGGTCGCCTACCATTATCAGGCCTTCTGGAATGTAGAACAAGTTAGTTTACTTAGTTTTTCCCAAAAAATCCATCATGCTACATACTTTTTCATGTTATTTGTTCACTGTTGGGGAGTCAATTGTTGAATGCAAAATGAATGTTGCCTTGTTATCGTTCCGAATTGAACATGTCATCAAAAGGCGTTTAGCCTGAACGTGTCAGCGCACCATGATCATATGCATCGACCCCACTCCGACTCACCTTTTCCTCCCCTTTCCGCATACACAAACTTGACAGCGAACCAATGGGGTATCATCTCTAGCTCCTCGAACCATTCCTACCACTCACTGAAGCTGTCAACTGGCCCATCCAAGTTGACGACCTTCACGGTGCGCGTCAGTATGTAACTGCCCCCCTTAAGTGTGGAACACTGTTACTGATTGCGGAAGTTTTAACTACCACTGACCAGTTTATTTCTAAATAGCGACATCACGATCTGGGCAGAAGCGAGTTCAGCTTTGAAGTACCATGTGAGGAGAACATGTGGGAAGGAGACGAGCGACCGGAACGACGACGACGTGGATCGTCGGGAGCCTTGTTATCCGAGTTTGAGGAAGTAGGCGGATGGGGGTGGGAGGGAGTTAGCGGGATGTTTGTGAATCGTGGGGGTACTGATACTACGAATTGTGGATTTGCAGTGACCTACATCCAGGTCTATTTACAGTTTCCCGGAGCGTTTCCTAGACGTCTCGGGAGGTTCGGAATGCCATGGCCCTATCGATGGTAACCTGTCCACGATTCCATACTCGGCGAGCCGCTGCAATAGATACACCTAGATCATGATACGCACCAGATGCGTGAAAGGCGACGTAACCATTCTGGAAACGGCTCCTCGCAGCAGTACTAGTAGACCTCGCAGGAGCTTCTGGCACATCGAACTATAAAGTTCTATGGAAGCGATTGAGAAGCATTAGGAGTGTAGAGAGAGAGTATGACAAGGAGGACGACGAAGTTCCCGGAGCTGTGTCGCAGACCACTCGGACTCTGGGGGTGTTACTAGTCACATAATAATATCAATGTTTTCTCCTGGAACCTGGATCGGGGACCCCTGCCAGTGACTCGGATATTCGAGATCCCGCATGTCGAAAAACTCCAGGAGCGCTTCTCATGATCGGAATATCTTTCGAGAACTTCCTCCTTGGTGTATATATGGTCTTAGTATTATTGACTAGTGTTGGATTAGTAGCGACACGACACTATTCTTTGTCGAATCAAGGCCAGCAGCTAGCTCCTCTGGCTTTGTTTCTCGCGATCGTGTACTGTTACTAGTACACCACCGTGCAATGTTGTTCGTGGACATCCCGTGGGTGTGGGCACAGGCATACTCTGAACAGTAGACATGTAGAGAATCCAGATGCCTATGTACATACACATTTATCCATCGACACTCACGACTCCATTCGAACACTCTCGGACCAATACAAATGCTGGTTATCGCTACATGGCAATAAATACAACAGTGGGACCACAAGCTCATAAGATAACGCCCGCAGCTTCACTGAGGAGGACCAACAGCGTGTCCTGCGATGAGAGACCCTATTAGTAAGCGACAAATATGAGATATCATTAAAGAGTCTCCGCTCACTTTCTCCTCCTCGGTGTCCGCATACATCAGCCAACTCTGTCCATCGATAAACTTGACGGCGAACGAATGGGGGATTGCCTCTAGTTCCTCGAACCCTTCGTACCACTCGTTGAAGCTGTCAACCCGCCCATCCAGGCTGACAACGTCCACGGTGCGCGTCAATTCCTGTGTAGTGTCTCATCGAGTCTGGTTCAGAAAGCTGATCGCAGAGAATATCACTTACCCGTTGATTTCTAAACAGCGACATCTGAGCATGAGCGAGATCAAATTTGAAGTACCGTCGTTTCCACGCCAGCGAATCTGGTGTCTGTATTGTTACCCATCCGCACAGCGCAGCGTTCGTCCCTTCCTGCAGTACTTGGTCGTTGATTCTGGCAATTCTGACGCGCCTTTCTTCCACCGAGCGCCTCCTCTCCTCCTCCTTCTCGCTAGACTGAGACTCGACACGTTGGACCTGCTCGTGCCTCCACTGCTCCAGTTCCCGAGTGTACTGCAACCGTCTCTCGTGTTCCGTTTCCTTTCGTTGCCTAATTTCAAGGAGTCGCTTCTCCTCGGCAGCCTGTGCTTCTTTCTCCTCTTTCTCCTTCCGAGCTGCTGCCTGTCTAAGTTGTTCCTGAAGAATAACCTTCCTCCGCGCCTCGTCTTCCAGTTCTCGACGTTCCTGTTCTTCTTTTTGCCATCTCCTCTGTGCTTGGCGCTCCTGCTCCTCGCGCAATGCCTCTTCTTCCTCGCGCTCTCTCATTCTCTGTACATGCAGCCGACGCTTCGCTCTTTCCTCCGGGGTCAGGGTAACCCGTGGGGATAACTCAACGCGACCTTTCAGCTGAACCCTGGGCGGGCTGCGAGGTGGCGACGAGGCGAGAAGAAGGGTAGGCTCAGCAGGGATCGAATAACCGAAATATCCCAACGGTGTCATCGTCGCCTTCTCGTCGATGTCTTCTTGGCGGGGTATAGCAACCGGTTTCGTGGCGGTTTGTTGAGGGTGTGTCGGGGTCCTGGAGATGACGCGCTGCGGGGATTCGCGAACTCGATGAGCGCTGTCTTTGGGCGTCTGGTAATGACAAAAGCGCACTCACAACGTCCTTTGGGGGCAGTGGAGGGGGAGGAGTGGAGCTGTTGTTCGTCTCCACCACGGCCGGCATGGATGGTTTTCGTCGCAGTGTGAATAGGTGAGATACAAAACTAACTTTGAATTTCCGCTGAGGGGAAAACTAATGACCATGTGAGTTGGACGAATGGCGGGTAAAGACCGGGATGCTGATGGACTATCTAGTGTAAGGGTATTGGATGTGAGCAGACCAGGGGGGATATACTATTAGTCCTGGAGAGCGCTGCAAGGTTACTTGTGGATGGGATCGGAATGGATGATGGTGATGGTTTAAGGACAAGATGTAGTTATATTTTCTTGTCAAGCTGGGGTGATGGTGACGGTTGCGACAGGACCGATTCGCCAGCTGCGAAACAATGTGTCCCACAATTGATTATTTTGACCGAGGACATGGCAGTGGGATTCCGGTCGCATTGTTCCTGATTAGATAAGATAAGACGGAAAGAGGTGTGTACAAATATGGACAAAGTCGCGGTTCCTCAAACTACTTCAAAGCTTCGTCCTTGTTGTCGTTGCTACTTCGAACAACGAAGGCAAGGAAGGCGTAGGGCTGTGGTCGTTGTCGACTTGATAACAACCAAAATGCACGATTACGAGGGATCGGAACGGAACGGAACTAAACTGTTGCAGTTAGCGTGACTGGATGGACATTTGACCGCAGTCATGTCGCCATCGCTCGTTCTTCGGATCACTGCTATGGCACTTTGGGGTCCAGGACGCTACTGCAGCCCCACAAGATCCCCGGCGCATCTCGGTCCCCACTCCGCGTACGACCAGCGAAAGACTAGGAATCAATGCATTCGAGACACGTGGCTGGCTACCTCCCGAAATGTAACGAATAGCACCGAGGTGGCGAATGGCTGGACCCGGCGGAACTGGGATGGAATCGTTGGGGTTGAATGGCCGCGACCGACGCGAACGATTGGGGAGGCGAGGGCGAAGGAGGGTTCACGCTATAGTTCATATTTTTTTGGAGAATGTATGGCAAGGTAGATATATTTGTCCATCGCCAAAAATCAAACATCATTACATCCATCGTACGCGATCGTTGGTCATAAACGCGCTCAATTGTCGAGCACGTCTTCAGCGTGTGGCGTTGTCGCGGCACAGCACTGTACCTGAACGTGAACGGTGATGAACGAGATGGTCCGTGCGTGCGATATTTGTAGAGCGTGAGAAAAATGGTTTGTTTTGAGGATTTGATGTTGTTTGTATTTGAGTGACCCAATCGTCACCGCTTCAGATTCTGCGTTGGATTTCCCCCGGCTGTCGTCCGTACGCTAATCACGGCCAGGTCACACTGCTGTACAGGACAAACTGATAATGGCCTCGGCTCATATTACCCCCTCGACACCGCACTTAATGTCGAGCTCACCACCAACCACTGCATTATCGTCGTCGTCTACTACGTCCACTCCAACACCTAACGAGCGCCGGAGATCATATCTACAAGGGTAAATACACAAACAGATCATGGCAGCAGCTTCCTCCCGAGCTAGTCAGGTACGTCTACGCCACACACTCAACATTGGGATAGCTAGTGTGACCGACGCGTTTGGTCATCCTTCTTCCTTCATTATCCATTAGGACTATTGCTACTCACTATCTCCTCGCCGTTCAACTCTCAAGTTACTGCCCGGTTACTTGGGATGCTAAGGAGTTATGGCACCCAAGAATCGTGTATACCACCTTCCGCGATGCAACCGTCCTCGAAAGGCTGATGCAGGTTACCCCTGCCTGGGCTGCTGCTCGTATGTCCCCTATGTTTGTATTTTATCATATCGACGCGCTCATGTTGCCCGTCATCAATCCCACCCTCAAATTCATCACTCCCTGTCTCGCACAGTTGAAACACACCTCTTCTGGAACAAGGCATGTGCCGTCCTCGATCCCCATGACGCACTGCTGCACTATCAATACGTTCGGCCTCAACCATCGGCAGGTGGCGCAGGCGGTGCAACTCCCCAGCAACCATATCGCATATCCCCCTTCCGTCATTTTCGTCAGATGACGGCACGCAGTTGTTTTGTCTGTAGAATCAACTCTCCCTTCTCTTCTGTTGGCCTCGCCGCAGCGAAGAGGACCCATATTGCACCAAATATAGGCACCATCGCCCTATGTCGTGATCACCGCAAAACCATGTTCTGCGGTCTGTGCCTTCGAGAGGCTCCTCCAGCTGAATGTGATCCTCAGTTTGACATTCACGGCAATACCATGCGGTTTACTCCATACCACCAGCCGTACGGACCAGCAGGTCACAACATTGGCATTGGCGCCTATAATCCATACGCGAACCCTGTCAACCCTGCACTGATGGTATGCTGTGCTGAGAACGAGGACGATGAGACTTGGCCCGGTATAGACACGACATGTCGCTCGTGTCGCAGCGAATGGCTATGGCAGCGTATTTCAGTCCGTCTTCGTGACCGTGAGGCAGTTGGCGGTCCACGTTTCATCCCCAATTCTTCTCGTTCTTCTTCTACCAAAGACCGACATGGCATTGCGACCGTTTCTCGCTATCCTCCTGCGAAATACGCGTCCGCTGATTGGGAGACGCGTCAAACCGTTGACGCGTTTATTGAGCTTGGTGAGGGATCTGTTACCGAGGTCATTGCGGTGGCGCGGGAAAAATTATGGTTACGTTCCCAGACCAAAATGTCGGAACTTATGGAACAAGCTGTCGCAGCAACACGCTGGGCTGGAGAGGGAATGGGTGTCGATTTCACACCCCACACTCCCGCTGTCAATCATCGTCAGTCTCACTTGGAGACTAGTGGCGGTGCTACTTCACCACTGGAAACCGCCGTGGCCAATAACGTGGTGGAACCGAATAGTCGTGTCAACAGCACTTCGCCTTCACCTCCTTCCCCACGTTCTGCGCAGCGCTCACGCTCACCTTCTCCTAGATCCACATATTCCTCTGAATATGAAGGATCGGAGGAGGAAGATCCCGGAGCTACTCTCCTTGACTGAAGACGCTGGTGGTGTTCGCGAGCTTGCCATCTCTGATTGGGCCCGCACACGGATCTTGGATGGCCACTGGTGCAGTCCTGCCGATCAATGGTACGGATATGCATGGCCCGCAGGCGGCTGGGGTTCGTGATACAGGTGAAGAAACGGAGAGCGAACCTGATCCTGACGAAGAGTTAAGAGAAGGCTGCACCGTACGACGCACGACGAGAGTCGAGGCCGTCCACCCATGTCCATGGACTACGTCTTCCCCGTCATCCTCCTCGCCTTCTTCGCCTACCTCTCAACGGAAGACATTCACCCGCGCTTGTCTACCGTCCGTGCACAAGCCCCGCCCTCGTTTACACTGTGCGAACAGGCTTATCGCGCTTATCAGAAGCAGCTTAGACTCATTCTTCTTCCGGCGATGAACAACCTCGTCCGGCGATTCGTCATTGAATGCGCAAGCGGGATCGCGGGAGACCCTGCTGTTCGTGCTGCGCGTATGGACATTGAGGAAGTCCTCTCTGAGTTGAGGTCACCGGGCGTGTGGTTCGATGGTGTCGATTGGGCTGCTGGTGGCTTGGGGAGGAAGGGTCGAAGAGATCCAGCCCCAGAACGACGGGGGGAAAGAGAGGAGCAAGAAGAAGATACGTCAAGCAGTGCATCATCAAGGAGCGAAGGATCTCATACGACGAGTCCTGTGCTATCTACGACGACGCTGGAAACGACGCCGTCACCTCCTCCCGCACACAATGATGAGAAGGACAAGGAGAATAGCAGCACTGACAGCACGAGTACGATATCGGGCTCGACGGCGATGACACAGAGGGCAAGGCAGCCACCTCCAGTCGCCATTCAGATCCCCGTATCTCCAGTCCTGGAGTCGCCCAAATTGCTGCATCCGGTTCCGTATGTACCCGTGACGCTCGCGCACATGGCCCAATTCAGTTTGGAGGCATTCAAAATTGTACGTTGCACAGCCCGTTAGTGTCCTTCCAAGTGTGCTTAATGAATTGTCCCTCGTACAGGTTTGGCGGGAAGCTTGTGCCCCGCTGTTCCACTGCCGGTGTACCATCTGCGAGCGTGCAATGATCCTCGCTAACGCCGCTGCAGGACATGCAGTTCCGAGTCAAGCACAGCCTCAAAATCCACCTCCTGTCACACAAGCGCAGCAGCAGCTTGCACCACAACCGGCCGAAATCATCGCTCTTGAAGAAGTACGCGTTGGCTCTCGGGAGCACCCCCTGGCAGAAGAAGAGGAAGAGGAAGAGGAGGAGGAACTATATGAAGAAGAGGAGGAGGAAGAAGAAGAAGAAGAAGAGGAGGAGGAGGAGGAGGAGGAAGAGGAAGAGGAGGAAAGCGAAGACGAGTCCTCGTCATTTGACAACGGAAGGGACGCTGTTGCGCGCCATCATCTTCTCGTCGACACTGCCCAATCTGTGACGCCTCGGAAACGCTCGTCGGGTGATCTAGAGTCGGAGAATTTGGCTAGCTCTGGCGGAGAGGTTGGCATACCGCGCGTTGGAACTCCCCCGAAGCGAGCGAGAACGGGCGCGCATGTTATCCCTAGTCCTGGTGCAAACACCCCGACAACGAAGACAACAGAGAGTGCAAGCATACCTACTTCCCGCTCGAAGCGCCCTCAACGGGAAGGTTCGCTAGTGTCGAGCCTGCTCGAAACTGATGGGACACCCCGTCAACGAAAACGGTCCTCTGAAGAACTGGAGCTCAGCGGGGGTGCCGACTCGCCGACATCGTCGCATGGTACGGATATGCATATCGGCCTGTTACAGAAACGTCTGCGCGTGGAGTCGTCGTCCCCTGGCCCGAAGAACAGCGCGGCAGCCACGCCTCGCTCCTTGTCTGCGTCCCCTCCTTCGTCCGTTACGGTGGTGAGCGTGACCTCGTCCGAGGAAGAAGACAAAGACGAGAATCGTGGGTACGTTGACGTTTCACTTGGCGATGGCAACTTTAGCACGCTGAAGGCGGGGCTGGTGAACGGAGGCGAGCTGGATGGGTTATATGTCTTCGAAGAAACCTGAGCAGGAGGTGGTTCTGAATGGCAGTTTGGTTTTTTCAATTGGAGTTAGCTATCACAGGCGCAGGCCGTTCCAGTTGTCTGTTCTACCCTATGTATCTTTCGACTCATTGTACAGTATACCAATCACGTCCCATTCATCGAGATTACAGTAAAATATAAATGCGAGGATACTGTTATTATTTCATGAACTGAATTTGATGCTTTCGCCCGGTCTCTTCACTAGCCTGCTGTGCAAACTTCTGTGCGTCACCGCTTTTCTCTTTCGCCTGCATGCCCCAACTCCACGCGCTGTCTTTCTTCACTTCCGCACCCTCACGTGCACTATGGGCCTTCTCGGATGCGCAGTGCACAGTATCATGCAAATAGCCAGTGACCACTCAGAACCTGTTGTAAATCCCCAGTTATTCTGAAGGACACGAATGAACAAAACAGTTAAAAATACTTTGAGGACTTGGGAAAGCTTCTCCTCCACAACTTCTACTGAACTGTTGACGATCTCTTTCAGCTTCGCAAAGATTGTTTCAGCTCGAGTATGGGCTTGGACCCAGCGAATGCGTGTCTCCTCTGCCATTAATGCCTTGAGTGAGTGGAAAGTATGAGGGAACACAACGGACTTACGCAATAACCCAGGTCTGCTAGTTGGGAGTGCACTCTCGCTGACACCCCTCTCGCGCAGATAAGCGCGTAAACGGGCATCAGGCCACACAAGATACGACGCAGTCTTTTCCGAAGCATCGGTGTACCTAGTACAATCACAGATGAGTGAAGTTCACATGTGCACCTGAGTTCACTGGATACACACTTGCTGTGTATCAGTTTGACAAGCTCATACGCGCTTTTTCTTTGCTCCGCTCCTGTCGTCAAGATATCCATGCTCCAAGAGCCACTGGCGAATGTCGGAGTCACTCCAAGCTCCCCATACACTATCAGATGCTGAGAAGTAATGGTCCCTGTCACACAGTCGAGGTGTCGAGGATTAGCTCTTCCAGGCTACATGTGGCTGTATATATCATAGGAACTCACTCGACCATCTTCACCAATTCGTCACGTTGCTTCCGGGCATCACTCTTGAGGAACCCGTGCTCAACGAGCCAAGTTTTCAACTCAGAGTCGGACCACGTATTCCAGACCTTGTCGGAAATGTTATAATAATACCTCTCCATTTCACCGATAAGGCTCGAGCGAGAAGCAGCATCGGAAGGCTTCAGGAGGTTATGTGCAATTAGCCAATCGCGCTACAGAGGAGCTTGTCAGCAAAGGAAACCCCACACGAGACACTGTAATCACGATGTACGAATCACTCCAACGCTCCCAAAGAGGCTCGGATGCCGTGCGATAGAAATCGTTAGCAAGGTCTGTCAATTCTTCCCGTGTACTCGCTCTCAACGATGCCATGGTCTTCGAGCCAGCTTCTCAGACGGTTGTCATCCCAAGTGGAGTAAACGTAGTCCTTGCTGTCGTCGAATACGCGAGTAACCCCACTGACTGCCTGGGCCGCCACATCGCTGACGGTTTGTGATGCAGAATCGGCCGTATCGGTAGCATCTGCATAAACTGACGAGGCAGAAGCAGAGGCGATGGAAGAATAGTAGGCGCTCCACTGGCGACCTGCTTCTGCGTGCGAAGAAAGGATGGGGACTGGCCCAGTTGGCGTCCACTAGGTCGTATATGTGTGTTTTGTCGAAGTGGCGAGGTACTCTGATGTTGTGGTTTTCGAGCCAGGTGCATAGCTCGTGCTGAGACCACTTGGAGTACTCCGGTTCTGAGCTGAACCAGCTGGATGCGTGTACCACGCTAAGAAGGATAAAAAGATATAAAGAAGTGTAGGACACCATATTTCTTTCAGTGTTGACGAAGGAGAGGAAGAACAACTAATGGATCCCCTTGGAAAATTCAGGAGGTGTGACGTCAGAAGGTGCAGCGTGTAAAGGGTCCATTATTGATTCGCCTACTACGTACGAGTGGCCGCGGCCGAGTAACTAGTCCTATAGACTGTTGAACTACTGTTGAACGCCCAGACGAAGTCAGTGTCAAGTCGTTGCGGCCTCATTAAAGCCGTTACTTCTTGTAACGCTATCGTACGACCTACTGTACAGCCTTGGAATCATATGCGAAGATACTGTATTATTTAGCAGACAGGCCTAAAAAGAAGCAGGGGAATGTATGCCCGCTGGCTGGATTGAACAACCGACCTCATCATTACGAGTGACGCGCTCTACCACTGAGCTAAGCGGGCGTCAACAGCAACTCCGTGCCTGTGCAATCATGGTCCAGTCCAGTGCTTGAAGTCACTGAAGTACTGACTGCGATCTGTTGGCTCAGTTCCTACTCTGAAGTAACAGGACTGCTTGGTATTCCATGACCGTGACATGACACAGACCCTTTCCTTTCAGTAAATCTCGCCACCCTGGATCGAATTGGCCAAGGATCAGCGAGCTAGAAAGGACTCCGACTCTGCTACTAGTTGAAGTACCGTCTACCTTGGACCAATCTGCACGTCTCTTCATCATACTACCCAGACAATAGCCAGGTTTACTGCGAAGCAAGTTGTTGCAGGCAGCATCGACTCCCTCCCCTCGGAGTTCGTATATACCTTGTGCCGTTTGTGATTCGGATGAGGTTATAGGGGACTTGGAGCTTGAAAATACTAGTATGAGGCAATGATCAGGATTCGACTCAAGCACTTTGGTCGGCATACCGAACACAGCCTGCAGGCTTGCAGCATCTGCGGATCAATCAATCAGGGGGAAGCACAAACGTTTAGATAGGTTAGCATAAGCAAGACGCCATAATCAAGAAACTTTGCTTAACGGCTTTGGAGGGTCTGGTAACTTACAAATGGTATACGTTGCCAAAAGTTAGCTAAACTACTCTCAGTCATCGAAAAAGCTACGCATGCCATCGTCGAGTGCTTGTCATTTCCGAGGGCACCAAGCCTGAGTGAGAGGTTCCTAGCAGTAGTAGGTGGTAGACGAGTCGCAAAAGCTGATACTTCCTCCGCCGTTCATATAGACGTTGCATGTTCGAATTCGTCGGTCGTAACTTGTGCGAGCATCGTACGCACCGCCTCCGTTGGTGCATTTGCAGACCCTAGCACTGGGGTAGAGGTCAAAACCGTCTTACAAAAATTGGAAACGTACCAGATGATCAAAACTGAAGTACTGACGTATCGCTTGATTGGCGGAGGAGCACACCGGAAGTGGTAATGATGAACGTGGTAGATACCACTGGCAAGCTGTAGAAATGAATGTGTTAGCAGATAAGAGATAATCAAATAGTATTAGCGTGCACCCACTGCCTCTCGTACGTCGTCCACTGCAGGGATTATAATAGACCTATTCCAAATGGCCGTAGTACATAACCTGCACAATCGTGCCTCCAAGCGATCAAGCACGTGGTTGGAGAAATCGATCTCCCCACTGCTTCTCGAAGTAGGATAATTCAAATTCTGATCTCGCCCATGCAGCTGTCACTGTCAGAAATTAATACAGTAGTCAGTTATATTCTCTGCGATCAACTGCATGTCCTGGAATGATCATGATCATGAATGGGGGTAACTTACACAGGAATAATTTTGAGGGCAGCTTACATCAGTACGTATATTCAATCCCCGAATCAGATTCTTCTCCAGGAAATTTAAACATCTCTGAATTCGAGTCAAATCGTTCTCTCGATCTGGGGTCGTTCCTGTCAGCACGGTCGATTGCTCAGATACTACTACTGCTGCGCTACTGCTCACATCCTGAAGCGGTCGTTATGGCTGCCTATTCACGTCCTGTATGCAAAAGGGGAAGGGAGCTTACACAGGAACTGAGGATACCTTACATTAATAAGTCCGCATATTCAATCCCAGAATCAGATCCTTCTCCGCGAGAACGTGTGAACAAAGTTGGAACATGTAAGTCACCTCATCTCCGAATCGGAAACCACATTGTTTTATCGGTTTGAGGGTCGTTCCTGTCAGCACCATCGATTGCTCAGATAGTACTCGTCCTCACATCCTGAAGCGGTCGTTACTAGAATGGTCGCCTATTCGCGCCTCGAGGTGCACCTCCAACATGATATATAGGGCACTCAAGCTGTGTTCTTCTCACCAGACAACAACACTTGCTGTAAAACTAACAATGCCAGAAGACTCGTGGTTGCGAAATGTGGGCGCACCATCAGACCTTCGTCTGCTGTGGACCCACAAAGCGCTGCGGGGTTCTCATCCCACGATCCTACACCCGCTTGCAGTGTGACTTTATAAAGTGAGACTATGAAGGGTACAACTGCAGTATACAATCACCACTTCACACCACCTCTCAACTTTTCAATGACCAGTACCGCGTTTCAGATTATCACACACACCAGTACTGGGTCGACATCCTCCGGGGTCATGATGGGATCCACGGATCCCGATGACCTCTTCCTTGACTCTGCAACGGTGACGGCCAGAAACGACAGCCAACGTGTCGGTCTCTCAGACCCAACCAACAATCACAACCGCAAAGAGATGCTCGACCTTGTCAATCGTCTCCGCAACACTGGGTGCGTACTCCCTCTTGGTGCTGTTTGTCGACCGTGACTAACGTCGATTGTGCATTTCCTCAGCGTAGAGAGCGATATCGAGCTCCCTATGATCGCCGTCATCGGCAGCCAAAGCGCCGGGAAGTCGTCTCTGATTGAATCCATCTCCGGTATCACTCTTCCTAGGTCAACCGGGACTTGTACCAGGTATATTCGTCACTCCTCACCACCCATACGAGCCCACAGACACTCAACCATCCACCATCATAGATGTCCCACAGAATGCAAACTGTCTTACTCCGATGCCCCATGGAAATGCATCGTGAAGCTCCACTTTTCCACTGACTCCAAGGGTCGGCCCAGCGTCCGCAATCCCGCTTTTGGACCTGCTATAACCGACAAATCGCAGGTCCAGGACCGCATCCGACGCGCGCAGCTTGCGATCCTCAATCCCTCCAAGGACCACAACAGATTTCTTGATGGCGAAGGTCCGGAAGAAAATGAGTTGTCGTTCTCAAAGGATTATGTCTCGTTGGAGATTAGCGGCAGGGACCTTGCAGACCTCTCGTTCGTGGACTTGCCCGGTCTCATTGCGAGCGTTGGAAGTGGGGGAAACGACAAGGATATCGAGCTCGTCAAGTCTTTGGTCACGCACTACATCAGGAAAGAGAGCTGTGTGATTCTCCTCACCGTCGCCTGCGAGAGTAGGTCTTTTCGTCTCCCCTAACAACTCTGCAGGTGATTGACGCTATCTTTTATTAGCCGATTTCGAGAACCAGGGCGCACACCACCTGGCGAAGAAGTATGACCCAGAGGGAAAGCGGACAGTCGGTATGTCGCTCTCGAATAGCCTCGTAGCGTCTCTCACTATCCCCCCTGCACGTGCCAGGTGTCCTCACCAAGCCCGATCGCATTCAACCCGGCGATGAGTCCTCCTGGATCAAGATCCTCCGCAACGAAACGGAACCTCTCGTCAATCACTGGTACTGCGTCAAACAACCCTCTTCCAAAGAGCTCTCCATGGGTATCACGTGGGGAGAGGCACGCAGTCAGGAGAGCGAATACTTCACGTATACGCGCCCGTGGTGCGACCTGGAACCACAGTATCAGCAATACCTGCGGACGAGCAATTTGACGGAGAGGTTGAGCGTGATACTGTCAGAGCTCATCACGAAGAAGTGCGTTTGTTCCTGTGGATAGCGTTTCGTCTCGTTTACTGATGCGTTCGTGCTCGTCGGGAAGACTGCCACAGATCCAGGAGGAGCTGAACAACGCGCTGCAAGACACCGAGGCGAAGTTCCGCGCCCTGCCGAAGCTCCATCTAGCGACCCTGTCGGTGACGTCCTGCACGTCCTGAGCAACTTCACCCGCGCCCTGTCGCGTCGTCTCGAAGGCACGCCCGACGAAGACGGTCTCCTCCAAACCATCCGTCCTCACGAGGAAACGTTCAAACGTGCCATACGGGCAACCGCTCCCAATTTCGTCCCTTGGGAGAAGTCGGAGCCGTCACGAGATCTTCCGAAGGCGGAGTTCCTCGCGAACGAAGAGGGATATAACGAAGTTTCAAATTTGGACAATGAAGATGTGGAGAGCCAGAGCTACGAAGGGACCGTGAAATGAGCCCTGACGACGGTCCGTACTGTGAGGAGCCCGTCCCCTACCCTGTTGCGTCTTCGGTTGGTCGAGGCCGACGCCGCTCCGAGGGCGATGGCGGCCTCATGGCTGCCTGTTTCCAGTTTACCTGAACGCCAGAGAGCCCGTTCTGTAAGCTATGACGAAGATCTGGTACGTGAGGAGTACGTCCCTGATGTGGAACAGCCGATCCTCCCGGCTACCTCGAAGATGATCACGGCCTCATGGCAGCCAGTTTCCCTGACTTCGCAGAAGATATATATCGATGAAGTCCTCCAACGAGCTCAGAGGTATGTTCTCTTCGTCAATACCCGTGCTCAATCTTGAGATTAAAAATTAATTAACTCGTACCAGCGCACGCACTCGCGAACTGCCAGACAACTACCCTTTTGTTGTGCAGAAAGCGTACATCGAGCAGTTCACCAAGAGATGGAAACTACCCGCGATGGACCTCTACGATGCAGTCTATAGGATTCTGAAAGCCGACCTCGCGAAACTGGTCGAAGAACACTTTGCGCATTTAGGTAAAGGCAATGCGAAGCAGTCGGTTTTGTAAGTTCCCGGTCCTTTATTGTCTAGCACACGTCGGGTTTGTGCTAACTGATTGTTGGACAGAATGATCGTACACGAGCATCTCGACGCAGCAGCTAAGCAAACAAAGGCCAGGATCGAATGGCTTCTCGACGTTGAGAGTACCCCGGCGACGCTCAACACGCACTACTACTGCGATTATAAAGACAAATTCCTCTCATACTACAAAGGATGCAGAGACGACAGCGACCTCCTCTCGAAGCTGAAGCGGTACCGTGACCCCATGAATGGCGCTGTGTCGAATATCTACCAAAGCTCAGTCAGCAAGGTCCTTTCGGGGCTTAGTGAACTTGGGATAACAGGAGTCAAGCCAATTGATCTCCCCAAATTACTCGCTTCGGATCCGATGGAACCGGCCTTGAATATCATGGCGGGCGTGCGGGCATACTTTCAAGGTAAGATCCCATGTGTGATCACTTGCGTGGTCAAACGATCTAACGTGTCGATTGCAGTCGCCTACAAACGGTTCGCGGATATGGTGCCCATGGCCATCGACTACGAGATCGTCCGCGGTCTGGAGAGAGATATCGACAAGGCCCTGCAGGAGGGACTGCAGATAACTGGGCCCGAGGGATATGATCGTTGCAAAGCCTTGCTCCAAGAGCTCAGCAGCGTCGCCTCTCAACGGCACGACATCCAGCAGAAGTTGGAGAGGCTGCAGGCAGCACGTTATGAGCTGAAGAGGCTAATGTAACATGTATACTGTGATAACTGTGTAGCTCAGGTCTTAGTGTATTGTCATGTATCGAGTATTGGTTCCTTTAGATGACCTATGTATTGATTGGTCCCTGCTGAAAGCACTGGATTTCCACTGCTTTCACACGTTATGTTCGAATACAGCCCTCTATTTCTTTATAAGAAATTCTCGATCTCGTCTAGCATGAATATACGAATGATGTCACTCGTGAGAACATTTCGTAGAGTATTTAGGTAGATTATCTACGAGTTGTATCGCATCCGTTTGCAAAGGTTCCCGCAGTTTCCTCGCAGCCTGACCAAACGTACCCCGTCGTAACCGTGTTTACAACAGAAAACACTCAAGCCAACGAGTAAGGATTCAATCATCCCGCCAGACGAATTCAGGTGCGTTAACGCCCTGGTTGTGATTCTCAATTCCAAATGAAAGAACACGCCCGTTTAGCTCAGTGGTAGAGCGCGCCACTCGTAATGGTGAGGTCGGTTGTTCAATCCAGCCAGTGGGCAATTTTTTTAGGTCCGGAGCTCGGCTTTTTCCCTATTTCGGGAGCAAATATCTTTAGTGCAAGTGTCAAGACTCGGAGTCTCGGATAGATCAGGATTTCATATGCTCAGTCATGAAAGCGCTCGTCCCCTTGTTACTGTAACACCCTCCTTACACCTCCTCGCCGAGGACACGATCGTGCGAACCCCCGTCCTGTCTCGACCTGGTGCATCGGTGGACTACCTGACTGCACCATGTCCGAGTCCGTCGATAACTGCTGCGATGAGGAGCCTCAGCGCCCATGCTTTTTTCTATGCCTGGCAGTTGAGCTCCAGTGTCATATTCTTGAATATCTATCCTATAAAGATATTATTCGTTGTGCGCAGGTGAGTCCTCCCAGCCATGCATGAGAACCGTCATGCACCAGTTCACACCGTGACAGACGTGTCGCTCTCTCCTGGCTGTCATCTTGACTTCAACGGAACTTCAATACCAAATAGAGCTGGGTGCACATCGCCTGCGATTCTTCGCCGTCGACGACGAATCGACTCATAGACGCTATCGACTTCTCCGAGAGAAGACACGAGCATGGAGCTTATTTGACCTCAACAAAGTGGACTTGAGAGTTCCCCTGGTTAATGACGGCGACTTTGATGACTGTGGCATGTCCTTTGCGGATGGATGCCTCAGCCTCTACAACGAATCTCTAGACAACTGCTCTGCGCGGCTTGTTGATCTTGACACGCCATCACCGTCACAGTCACGCACGCGAGCCTGGACGCCAGGGGAGATACGCTCGAGCGCTGATGGCCTTGCCGTGATTTGTACCTTGATGGATGTCTGGCAAGATCTGCTGCTGTGCGCCAGCATTAGAACTGGCTTCGTTGGCTGCGGTCAACCTCTATATCAGATCGGTGTACGAACGATTTCAGGTGGACCGGACGACTACCATCCACTGGCTGCAGACGGAGTATTGTTTTCCGTTGGCTCTTTCTGGGGCGCTGCATTTAGGTTTGATCCCGGGGACAGCCAGTTGCAGGTCCATGGAGACTACACTGGTCTTTTCAGTACAGCCACGGCTGACGGTGGCCATGGAGTTTCTTGGCTCCTGCAGGTGTGGAATTGGAAAAGAGGCGGGACGTCAATGGTTAGTTTCATTTATGCTTCGTGTTAATGAGGACCACTGTAACCGTTTTCCAGTGTGTACTGCAGGGCAGCCGTGATTATCACAGCGAACCATCCATGCACGATTTTTGCTTCCTCGGTTCTGACAGAGTAATGGTGCTCACACGACTCGGGCACATCGAAATCTACTCATATGCCGACCTTAACCGTCCGCTTCGCCTGCAAGCTCGTTTTATCCTCCCTGTCCTCGCCAAAGCGGCCGGACTATACCCCTGTCTCTGTCCCCGCTCTGTGTCCCCCCAAACGCGCAAGTTACGTGGTCCGCCTTTGTGCCTTGCCTCGAAGGTCAAATATATGCTATCGCCACCTGGGCTCCAAATCTTCTCATCGCAATATCCAACGATATCTTTCTGCCTCATATCCCGCCCTTTCCTGGCGTCAAAGAAGACCGACACGGCGTCTACACTGTTCCTTGGGACATATGGGGTCCCGCAAACTGCAGAGCGTTCTCTTACGACAGCTTCCGTGGGCTCTTATTCGGTTTGAGCGGGAGTCGTCTGTTGTGGGGCAAGAAAACTACACATCCTAGGACGGGGGAGGTGACGTGGACGTTGTCCATGGCAGACTTTAATCCTGTGAGGATGTCTCGTGTGCTGGCTCGCAGTCACGATTATTTGGACTCGGACGGGAGGGAGCCTCCGCACCGTCGGCCACGTTGCCGTGTCGTTTGTGAGACGGAGGTGTTGGTCGCTAGAGCGTGGACGTTGGAGACGCGGCTGCCGTATGTGGAGATGGAAGGAAAGACTATCGTCGGCGATACGCTAGAGGGTATCCTTATGGACGAGGATAGAGTCGTTTTGATCAGGAGACATAGTGGAATTGGTGGTCTCGAGGTAGGTCTTGAAAAGCTTGTGCTGTGTTGCTTTACTTCTTTTTTCGTTGTTGTTGTTGAAGCCGTTTTTGCAGGAAGGACTTGAAGTCGAGGTCACCACCTTTTGAAACCGTCGTTCTCGAGGTGCGGCCAACGCTGGCGCGCGGCTACTGGCACTGGAACAATGCCAGGCACCTTGGCTCGTTCGTTGTCCGTGTTCGATCCATCTCCGGAGCAAGGGGGTCGCAGAGATCTCTTGTATCTCTTGTATTACCCGCAATACCTATGCCTGACGGTTAAGTAGTATCTACAGTATATCGTTGTATTAATAAGTTTCTGAATACGGGACAACGGGACATCTTGGATCATCACATCGTTTTGTGTTCTGTGCTGTGGATCACCATAGGGCTATATATATATGGGAGTGGACTACGTGTTTTACACTGCTCTGATCATGATCATCTTAAGCTTAAGTATTTATGTCACTTTCTCGGCCCGGGATGGAGGTGGTAGCAACTATGTATTCCCAAAGATTACATGTACATATATACACTGGAAAACGCGCCAGCCAAGGTCCAAGAAACCCGAACGTTCATAACCTGAGACACGAGGCAGCATACAAGAGAAAGGCCAACGTCCCGGATCGGGTCCCGTGCACGGGAGCAAACGATCAATCATGCAAGACAAAGAGATAGCAGCTGGGGGCATTGCTACACAAAGAAAGGCGTTGATGATCATTAAAACGCGGCCCACCAATATTCGGCGGTGCCACTCCGATGCCAGGATATAAATTGGTCCCTATCTTGCTTGGACCTCCTCCCCTTCATCCCTGACCATCGACCAACACCCGAGGCCATCGTCACACTTGTTGGGCAAGCTGAACGCTTTCCCTCTGTATCTTTTACCTGTACTCTGTTCATCGAGATTGACTACCCTTCCTCGTGAAACATCGTTGTCTCTTGACATCGTCGCCTTTGAGCTCCGTAGACGCGACCTAACGCGTGCTGCCACACATCCCTATTCACGACTTAATTTCACAGCACTATTCATCAGCGTAATCCACGCATCATTTTACTCTCCTAATAACTCATCTAGAACGAATTATATCATGAACACTCACTCTCCCAGTCGCGGCTCCACGACGCTCTCAACACCCGCCAGTGCCAGTGGCACCGCCTATCGCGATCGCACTCATGCCACCACCACATTGGCCAACCCTTACTTCCCCAATATGCCTGCTCAGCTGGTGTGTGATGCCATTGAACAAAGCTGACCTGTTCTCTCGAGCTGACGCACACCTGTGACCGCCAGCCCGGCCTTAGCAAAGACTTCCATCTCGACACGTTCTTCAACCCTGGTTTGGATGTCGGGTCCGCACGTCTTTTCCTTTGCCAAGGATGGCACGGTCGTACGACCCAAGACCTTCCACCCTGAACCTTATCCAGGCTATCAGGCTCGCCAGCCACTGCGTCCCACGAACCGCCTGATGACCGGTCAACGAGGCGTCGTCCCCTCCACCTCAAAGGACACGACCCACAAGACCTCCCAGCGTCTCGCCGCCGCCGCGACTCGTAGCTACGCCGCCGCAGTCAAGGCCTCGCTCTTCAACGGCTTGTCCAACACAGAGAAGCCATGGAAGAACGTGGCCATCACCGAGCACGACGACGCGGAGTTCGAGGGTATCAAGGCTGCTGCTCTCGAGAACAAAGAGATCGCGCAGCAACACCCCAAGTTCCCGCAGGAGCTCGAGCAGACGAGAGAGGCTCTGGAAGTGCAGCTTGTGCATACCTTGCCCCCTGCGCTGCCTGTGTATCTCCAGATAGAGCAGCTCGTGAACGAGTATGAGAGCGTCTCTGGGGACGAGAACGAGGCGCCCGAGCTGTCGTACTCAGCCTCTCCGGTCATGTCGCAAGCGTCTGAGCCCGAGGAGTCGCCGGACATTCCTACGCCAGAGCAGCGAGGCGACCGTCGTCCCTTCCAGGTCCTGCACGAGGAGACTGTGCCGTTCGAGGAGGAGCCGTTGGAGAAGGTTGTCGGCTTCGAGAGGTTGAGGCGCAAGGCACCTCCTCCGTTGCATCTGAATGAGAACGGGGGCGTCAACGAGGACGATGGTGGATATTTTTTATTCGAGAACATCGGGTTAATGAACGAAAGGGAGGAGAAACGGGTAAGTCCTATCTCCCTGCACGATCCGTTGACTCAGTTGCTTACTGATTATCATGGCTGACAGGTCCTTAGTCCCTTGACGGCAGGAATTCCCGTACAAAGTAAACTATCTGCCACCCTTGTTCGGACTTGAGCCGCTTGCCAGAATCATCGATGCATATCGTCGTGGCGCATTTGACGCGTCGAGTAAGGGCGGATGATGGGGAGGTCCTTCCAATGTACCTGCTATTCTGGAAATTTTGTAGCACTGTGTGCGTATTGAAGTCCGGTGTCACTTCTGTGTACTCGATGTACTCGTAGAGACGCCTCGGCTTGGCTTGCAACTGGATTATTGCAGGTCAATCGAATGATCCGTAGCCTGAGATTGCATCACTTGGGCTCGAGTAGTGAGACCACTTCAAGTTCTTCGTGATTCCTACTCACCTGTGCATCGAACTCTGTACGGAAGTATGTCCAAGGTCGGCGTTCCAGTTGATCTGATACTAGAAGGCCTTATGTTCGACACCGGGAATGCTGCGTGAGATGTGAAAGTGGAGAACAAGCCCAGTACTCGTAACCGGCGGCTACAAGACACTCACAATGTCACATGACTGACACATAGGTTACAGGGAGGAGAGAGTATTATGTTATTCCAGCAGGATGTAACTTGATAGCGACTGATAAAAAATGTACAGTCATTCCACCATACACGTCTATGAACATCAACACCTCCCGCCGGACGCAACCCGCACGCCAAACACCTCAGCTCCCTACTTCGTTCCCTGCGCATCACCGTCCTGTGCGACCTTCTCCTGCTGCTCCCCCGGTTTCTTCCCAGCCATCCCGTCCAGCACACCCCAGAGCGAGCCCGACATCTCCTTCGCCGCCGCTTGTCTGTCTTCCTCCAGCAGCCTCTCGAACTCGGCTTTGTGGGATGCGATGTAGTTCTGTTCGTCCCTATAATGCTGTTGTGCCTCGGCACGCTTCTGCTCGAGGTATGTTGGCGGAATGGCAGCATGCAAGCCCTGGAGGGTAGTGATAGTCAGTTCTTACCGGTCGCAGAAATAACGGGTGGATTGAGATCGGAACTAAGCACTTACCTCGGCGCTCACACCGAACAAGGAGCTAAGGGTAAATCCGCCAGTTGAAAGACCCTTGGATTTAGTCTTCCATTCCGCAGTATGCCGATCGCGCGCCTCCGCCTCTTTCTTGGCATACTCAAGAGGAATGTCTTTCCCCTGATATGCCTGGAGGATAGGGCGTACGTCCTGGGGCTTGTAAATCCCAATAGCTGAGGGTTGTATGCGCTTGAGAACGTGGTTCAATGATTTGGGCGAGGGGACGTACATTCTAGGAAAGGGATCATGGCGACGAGCCCTTTGTCACCGGGATTACCTGTCCATTTGGGAAGGACGATGGCGTTTTCAGGGTGTGTCAAGGCGTGCTCCTCGTGTGTATCGAGGAGGATGACTTTTGAAAGGTCGCGGTTGAGGTAGGAAAGGTCCTTTATTTCGGGCGCGTCAGGCGTCCGATGTGTTTATACTAGTAAATAAGGCTGCTCACCTTGACAATCTTGCCATCCACAGACCGCGTAGCGTCGCGGAAGAGTTTATAAGTGATGAAGAAATTATAAGGATCCAGCTTCTCTATTACGGGAATGGCGGTCTACACCACAGTTAGCATTGTAGCGATAGTTGGTGAAAGATAATATAAGAACGCACGTAGTGATTTTGCGTGGTAAATATGACGATTTCGTAAAACTGGGATAGATATGCAAGGAAATAATCGACGCCTGGGCGTTTTGCCGTCCGCCAGCCTTTTTGTCGCTGTCAAACTAGTTAGGTACCTGCAGTCAGGGCATCAAGTTCAAAAGTAGTATCTTACATCCCAGGTGGAGGTTATTAGTAGATCGTCCATGGAGAGAAGGAGAGTGTAGCGTTTTTGCATGGGAGCGGCGAGAGGTGGAGGAAGGAGTTCCGTCCATGCTGGCTTGTTGAAGTACTGGAAAGACGGTCTTCAGCACAAACCACACACAAGAATGTATACAGGAAGTAACGTACGTCGAACATGTCCATAAACCGCGACTTCATGCGCGCCCATCTCCCGGATGGTGCATCCTCGATTTTCTATGGAACGGAGACAACAGTCGTTCAGAGGTCACATAAGAGCCATATGACTCATCAAGACCGGACGCACAAGTTTCTTGGCTGAGAGCTCATCCGCTTCCCAATCCCGCGCGAGATATACGGCTCCCGCACCAAGGGCTAAAACGAGGACACCAAGTGACAGCCTTCCCAGATATCTTCGCCGTCGTTCGATAGAAGATAGAGAGTCCTTAGATGACTTTGCTCCGGTACGCTCTGATCTCTCTGGAGCTGGTTCTGAAGGCTGGAAGTCGAGGCTCGGGAGGGAAGAGGTCGAGGTCGATGATGATGGGGTTGGCGGGGGTGGTGGTTGCTGAGGGTTGGTTGCTGAGGGTGGTACTTGGGATGCAAGATATCGCAACGGTGGAGTGAATGCCCGGGATTGAGCAGCTCCCCGCAGGACGACAGAAAACATTACCGACGCTCTGAACTTTCACCGGACGCGCTGGACAGTGAGAAGAGCTTTTTGAATTTCGGTATAGAGTTGTTTGTTTGTATGTGTGTTATGTATCGTGGAGTGTAAATATTGACCCATTTCCATACTAAGCATGCGGAGACGCACAGATCCGGACAAGCGAGAAGGACGACTTGTGTGGCGCAGAAACTAGTTGAATCTCCAGTCTCCATTCCAATCGTACTGCCATCGTGCTAGTCAGTGAAACCGGTATTTTTCCAACCCTGTTTGCTCTGAATGGTGTTTTTGTCAGGGTCAACCATGAGTATAATTAGTCGTCCGTACTGGCGGTCTCATATGACGTGTCGTACTCGAACTTCCAGCACTGTAACTCCTTCCCCACCCAAACCTGCAACATCGTCCTAATCGACACTCTGCGCTCATATCATGTCTGATCCAATGGCCTCCAAATCTAGCTTCTTGTGCTTGTACATGAAGAACCACCCAGATACTCTCGTCGCCTACGTCAAGTACTTTGGGAAAGTCGCAGGAAATGTGGTGACGGCCGATATGAAGTCAATCGACTCTAAGGTAGGTCGCCGTGTCCCTTCACCTGGCTCACATGAGCTAGCCTGAAAACCGACGCACGGAACGCGTACTAGGGAATGACCCTTTCATATGGGCTGAAGAACGGCGAAGCCAGTTCGGTCCGCGTCAAGTTCGATCCCCCACTCGCTAGCTACGACGAGGTGAAGCCGCGGCTACTCGCCATGAAAGCTGACGCACAGGAAGCACTCGGAATGGTAAAACCCAAGCCCTCTCTCTTGTTGTCCTTACACACCCCGTGATGCTCATCCGATGTGCTCCATCCCTCTAGCTTCAAACTCCCGTGATAATGACCTTCCGCCTCCCGCTCACATCGATTTTGCTCACCTATTCCACTCTGGGCGCGATCTATGTCGCTATATTGGCCCTCCTGCCGGCTAACACTGCCAATACGATGATATTCGGTCCTGCACGGGCCTTGATCAGGCAATTAGGCTTCCAACCGTCCGTGAAGGGATTGATCCAAGGCTTACTTGTGATACACGCCCTTGAAAACCTCTGTACGTTGTATTTATGCAGACGCTACGTCAAGGGTGCATCTGTCGCTGTGAGTGCATTTGCAGACAACGAATATAATGTGCTCACACTGCGTCTGTGGTGCAGGCAACATACGTGGCTGCGACGATGGTGGCCGGGTTCCCGATCTGGGCTGACCTCAGGAAGAGAGTACAAGAGAAGCGTATTGAGAGCGTGATGAAGGCAGAATAATGTTTGTGTGTGTATGACCCGATTGTTCGCATCAAGTGCCTTCGAGTGAATACCACTGCATCTAGTGTTGTAAACTTGTATCATATATGTAGTCCACCGCAAAAAGGCAAACTATGCTTTGGTTCCTGGTTCCCTAGTTCTCATATGGTTATAGTTGCATACTAAGAAACTGGTGTATCATAGCCTAGGCCCTTTTGTCTTACGCCCTTGTGTTATCTTTATTTATCTCCCCCCGAGTCAATCCGTAGCTACGTACCGAGGGCCAGGCGATGTTACAATGAATGAAGATTTACCCTGGTCTTTCTCAAGTGAAGCCCTCTCGATCGGAGTTTATCGATATGCTTGTAAGTACTATAACATCCCGCGGGCCCGCCGAACTCGTTACGTAGGCAGCCGACGGCCGTTTGACGTTTTAGCCTCATAAGATGTGCCTCACCTTGGTCCACCCCTGCGCAAACCTGCAACAGCGTCCTAGTCGAACTTCTGCGCTCATACCATGTCTGATCCAGTTGCCTCCAAATCCAGCTTCTTGTGCTTTTACATGAAGAACCACCCAGATACTCTGGTTGCCTACGTCAAGCACTTTGGGAAAGTCGCAGGAAATGTGGTGACGGCCGATATGAAGTCCATCGACTCTCAGGTAGGTCGCGATCTCTCTTCGCCGGCTCGCATGAGCTAGCCTGAAAACCGACGCACGAAACGCGTACTACTAGGGAATGAAACTTTCATATGTGCTCAAGAACGGCGAAGCCAGTTCGGTCCGCGTCAAGTTCGACCCCCCACTCGCTAGCTACGACGAGGTGAAGCCGCGGCTGCTCGCCATGAAGGCTGACGCGCAGGAAGCACTCGGAATGGTGAGGCGCAAGCCCACTCTCTTGTTTTCGTCCGCACACACCCCATGATGCTCATCCAATGGTGCTTCATCCTTGTAGCTTCAGACTCCCGTGATAACGTCCTTCCGCCTCCCGTTCACACCGATTGCGCTCATCTATGGCGCTCTGGGCGCGGGTTGCTTCGCTACAACGACGCTCCTCCCGGCTAGCGGTGCACAGGCCATGGTCAGCCTGTTAGGCTTCCAACCGTCTGTAAAGGGAGTAATCCAAAGCTTGGCTGTGATGCACGCCCTCGAAAGCATCTACACGTGGTATCTGTGCAAGCGCTACGTCAAGAGTGCATCTGTCACTGTGAGTGCATTTGCAGACACTGAATATAATATGCTCACATCGTGTCCGTGGCGCAGGCAGCATACGTGGCTGCGACGGTTGTGACCGGGTTCCCGATCTGGGTTGACCTCAGGAAGAGAGTGCAAGAGAAGCGTATTGAGAGCGTGATGAAAGCAGAATGATGGTTATGTGTATGACCTCGAGGGTGAGGGTTAGTTTGCTGATGTGCCACCGTCGCACGGGATGCACCTTTCTCCTCAACCTTTGCCTCCACTCTCTTGCAAGCGAATTCGATAAAGTTTGCAAGATCAAATTGAATTACAATTACATCGCCGGCTAGGAGTGGAGAAGAGATCCCATTCAAGTTCTACCCTAGAGTCAAGCGCCCTCGAACTGATTCTGGAAGGAAGGTGCTAAACCTTGTTCTTCTCATGGAGTCAGACTTCCGATCAGAACCAGATCGTGAAAGGTCAAGCTTTCGCGAAGTTTCTCCGTCTGATAATATAAGTCTATGGTACAACTAGATGGGGATAAGACTGTGCCCACCTCTCAGATCTCAGCCCTGTGCCAGCCGCCCGCGTTGCGCATCACACATATAGCTAACAAGCCCTATCTAATTGACAAGGAATTATCTTTTACTCTTGCTATTCACTCAATATGCCCTCCTCCGTAAACATGAATGTGGTGCTGACTTTAGCGGCCGTTGGAGCGGGAATGGTCGTGGCGATTAAATTGTGGCGCAAGCCCCGGCGAGGTTTTCCTCTTCCCCCTGGACCTATACCAATCCCCTTCATTGGGAGTGTCTTCAGTATCAATGCCTCAAAACCTTGGGTGACTTACGCCGAATGGGCTGCTCGTTATGGTCGGTTTTTTCTATTTCTCTGTCAACTCACCAGTTGGGCTGAGTTCTATCTTCAACCCACAGGAAACCTCTTTATGATCAGAGTGCTGAATCAAGACATCATTGTGATTAGCTCAGAAAAAATCGCTCAGGATCTTCTCGACCGCCGATCCAGTGTATATTCTGACAGACCGTACCTTGCCACGAGGGACCCGTACGTGACTATGAGTGACTACTCCACTTCCTGCTAACAGTGACTTGGAATTCGCTCTGCTATCAGGTTCGGGTGGTCGTTCAACTTCGCCTGGGATTCCTACGGCGATAAATGGCGCTCTCAGAGGAGGATGTTCCATCAGGTATTCAGCGCGGACGCCGCACTCGCTTTTCATCCTCTTCAGTTGCGCAAGGCTCGTCAGCTTATCTCGAACCTCCTCAAATCACCTGGTGATTATGCCTTGCATATCCAAAGGTGAAGGAGTTAGGGTTAAGCAGGAGTTTTGTGCTGACCATTGGACATACTTCCAGATTTTCTGCGGCGACGATTATGTCAATCGTGTACGACTACGAAATTGCTCCTGACCACGACCATCTCGTCGAACTGTTTGAACGTGGAAATACCCTCGCGATAGAGAGCCTGACGCCGGAAACTGCTTCTGTCGTTGCTGCTTTCCCTTTGGTCTGTAGTCCTTCGTTCTGCGTTGTGTCTAGTTACCTCAAACGCTTTTTAGTCCTCAGCCTGCCAGAGTGGTTTCCAGGCGCCAGCATCGCACGCAAGGCTGCAATGTCTAAACAATGTGCTATTCAGATGATATCAGAGCCGTTTGAACACGCCAGAAAACGCGAGGTATATCGAGTTGCCTTCTGCGAGTGCAAAGGCAAATACTGATGCGAAGACAGGCTGATGGGACCGCTGCACCTGCAATGGCTATTGATCTATTGAAAAGTATGAAGGGCGCTGATGACCCTTCTCATCTACAACTAGTGAAAGACACGTGCGCAACGGCCTTTGTAGGTGAGCAATAAACCAACGAGGCTTAGTAGTTGGAAGTCGACTCGATTAACACAACCTTTATAGCCGCGGCGGAAACAGTCAGTCTGGACGTCAGTTGACACTTGCAACTTACTTAGCTTTTCACAGACCACGTCAACGTTGTACTGGTTCTTCCTCGCAATGTTGGAGCACCCGGAGGTGCAGAAACGGGCTCAAGCAGAGATAGACACAGTCGTTGGCACAGATCGGCTCCCACACTTTGACGATAGACCTTACTTACCATACGTCGAGGCCGTTTTGAGGGAGATCTTCAGGATGTATCCCACTGCGCCCCTTGGTGAGTACCTCGATCATAATATCAAATTCCAGTGTTGACTGTTGCGAACATTCGTAGGACTTCCTCATGCAACGACGACCGACGACATTTACGAAGGGCTTTTCATCCCGAAAGGTGAGTGATCTCAACGATATGATGTAGCGAACTATTGTCACATTCTGACGAATGCAACAGGATCTACTGTTGTGGCCAATATCTGGTACGTACCAAAAACTGTATCTACTGTACTCTTCAATAACGTTGAAATCTCACTTTACAGGGCGATTTATCACAATGAAGATATATATCCAGAGCCAGACGTCTTTAAACCTGAAAGGTTCTTCGTAGACGGTGAGCTCAATGACGAGAAGTCTACCGCCAGTCTTGCTTTTGGCTTCGGGAGGTATTGTATTATTATCTTTTTCTTCTTAACCTTGTGCTGACATTATCTGCTGGACAGACGGATATGCCCAGGCCGCTACACCGCGGACGCTTCTGTCTGGGCTGCGATAGCGTCTATTTTTTCCGCGTTGAATATATCGAAGGCCCTGGACGAACACGGCAACGAGATCGATTTCAGTCCGAAGTTCACCTACGGTGTAACTTCGTAAGTAATTCCCAATGCGATCATGGTGGTCCGCAGTCTCCTGACATGCGCAAAACAGCGCACCATGTCCCCTTTCCCTGTTCCATTGCACCCCGTCGGCCTGTCATGGATATCGGGAAGCTCGCATGACCTTGTCTGCGATGCTGTGCGTGTGGAAGTCTCGACGAGGACATGTATCTTCGATGAACACAGGGGGGTCACGCGCACGGAGTGGATACCTTTGACCTGTTCAGATGTTTGCTTGCTGTGGTCCCAGACATGCCGTCATGATCGTTTCACAACGAATTGCGCCTCCCTTTCCGTGCGTTTCCCATTTCACCGAACACGCGGATTGGGAGAACGCAATAGCTAACCTAGAAGCCTCGGGTCTCCCGCCTAAAATGTACTAGTATCTTGTATGTAGTGTTCGAATATCTGGTCGCAAGACTGCAAAAAGGCAACTGGACTTTGGTTACCGGTTGCCCAGTTCTCATACAGTTGTGGCTGTTAAGAAACTGGTTGTATGGGTCCTTTCGTCTTACTATCATTCGTTATCTTCATTCTTCCCCACCCGAGGCAAATCCGAGGCTACGTACCGAGGAGCCTCTTCGAGGTTAACGTTTATCTGTGTACATCAGGATTTCAGGATGTGTTACAAAGGCTCGGATATACAGAACGTGCGGTAACAATGATTACTGTCTTTTTCAGGCAACTTGGCCACGTGGGAAAATTACTCAAAAAACACATTCCTTCTCCCTTCCAGAGTGCCTCAACGTGCCCTCGGAATTCGACGAGAACTGTACCATTCGACTCCTACAAGCCCAGGTATCCATCCCGAGTTGTCCGGTTGCAAAATTCACAGTTTTATTTTTTTCGGAATTTGGAGGCTCCGAGATAAAGTTCGATTTTTGACATCGGATGGTTCGGTATGGATTCCACGGGCTCATGCGAGTCGAAGGATATCTGTTTTATCGAATTCCGGTGTCGTACTGAGGAGCTATGGTCAGACCGAGGTGATGCCTACTTTTTTTGCAATTTTCCCACGTGGCCAAGTTGCCTGAATAGACAGTAATACCGCACGTTCTGTATATACGAGCCTTTGTAACACATCCTGATTCCTGAAATCCTGATGTAGCGTCTCGTCCAACACGTCATAAACCATATGATATGTCGTAATGGTGTCCTTTACTATCCTGCACTGTACTAGTAACTCCGTCTTGATCCGTGCCCCACCGAAACCCGCAACAGCGTCCTAGTCGAACTTCCGCGCCCATACGATGTCCGATCCAGTGGCCTCCAGATCCACCTTCTTGTGCCTGTACATGAAGAACCACCCAGACACTCTCGTCGCCTACGTCAAGTACTTTGGGAAAGTCGCAGGAAGTGTGGTGACGGCCGATATGAAGTCCATCGACTCTCAGGCAAGTCGCCGTCTCCCTTCTCTGGCTCGCATGAGCTAGCCTGAGAATCGACGCACGGAATGCGTACTAGGGAATGACACTTTCGTATGGGCTTAAGAGCGGGGAAGCCAGCTCGGTCCGCGTCAAGTTCGACCCCCACTCGCAAGCTACGACGAGGTGAAGCCGCGGCTGCTCGCCATGAAAGCTGAGGCGCAGGAAGCACTCGGAATGGTGAAGCCCACGCCCACTCTCTTGTTCGTCCGTACACACTCCATGATAGGCTCATCCGGCGGCGCTCTGTCCTTCTAGCTTCAGAGTCCCGTGATAACGACCTTCCGCCTCCCGCTCACCTTGATCGCGCTCATCTACTGCACTCTCGGCGCGATCTACGTCGCTGCAGTGACACTCCTGCCGGCTAGCACTGCCGATGCGATGATATTTGGTCCTGTGCGGACCTGGATCAGGCTATTAGGCTTCCAGCCATCCCTGAAGGGATTAATCCAAAGCTGCGCTGTGTCACACACACTCGAAAGCATCTATACGTGGTATCTGTGCAGACGCTACGTCAGGGCGCATTTGTCACTGTGAGCACCTTTTGCAGGCGTTGGATGCCAATGTGCTCACATCGCGTCCGTGGGTGCAGGCAATATACGTCGCTGCGACGTTTGTGGCTGGGAACGCAATCTGGTATGACCTCAGGAAGAGAGTACAAGAGAAGCGTATCGAGAGCATGATGAAGGCAGAATGACGGTCGTGTTTGTGAACCCCCTAGTTAAAACATATGTGAAAATTTCATTTTACATTAGCTTCTTCAGCTCTTGGACCCCGGCCTTAAGCCTCTCCAACTTCCGCTGGAGATCATGCCGCTGAGACGCGACGCTGCTGAGCTCTTGCAGCAAGGCTTTGCAGCGATCATATCCCTCGGGCCCAGTGATCTGCAGTCCCTCCTGCACGGACTTGCCTATATCTTTCTCCAGGCCGCGGACGATTTCGTAGTCGATAGCCATGGGGACCATGTCCGCGAACCGTTTGTAGGCGACTGCAATCGACATGTTAGTCCGTTTGACAGCGCAAGTAATGGCGCACAGGATCCTACCTTGGAAGTATCCACGCACGCCCGCCATGATATTCAAAGCCGGCTCCATCGGGTCCGGAGAGAGTAACTTGGGGAGGTCAGTTGCCTTGGCCGCGACCCCAAGGTCACCGAGCCCCGAAAGGACTTTGTTAATTGAGTGTTGGTAGTTGGGCGCATGTCTCGGCACAGCCCCGTTTGTTGGGTACCGCTTCAGCTTCGCGAGGAGATTGCCGCCGTCCCTGCATCCTTTGTAGTAGGAGAGGAATTTGTCTTTGTAGTCGGAGTAGTAATGCGTGTTGAGTGTCGTCGGGGTACTCTCGACATCGAGAAGCCATTCGATCTTTGCTTGGTTCGTTTAGCTGCGGTGTCGAGATGTCTCGTGTACGATCATCCTATCCGACAATCAGTCACCACGAATCCGGCCAAGGACTGGGAACACACAGGACCGACTGCTTCGCATTCCCTTTACCCAAATGCGCAAAATGTTTTTCGACTAGCTTCGCGAGGTCGGCTTTCAGAATCACATAGATAGCATCAAAGAGGTTCATCGAGGGTTGTTTCCATCTCTTGATGAACTGCTCGATGTACGCTTTCTGCACCACGAAAGGGTAGTTGTCTGGGAGTTCTCGAGTCCGTGCACTGCCAGTAGTACGGGTTTAAATTATTTCATCTCAGGTGTTGACAAAGGAAACATACGTCTGGGCTCGCTTGAGGACTTCCTCGATATATATCGCCTGCGAAGACTGGTAAACTCGTTGCGTCCTCCAATGTGCTTCGGATCTCGGGAAATTGAAACTAGTGTCTCTCATGCGTGCTCCCTCGTCGGTTGGGCTTACGTCTTCCTCATATTCACTGGCTGGATATTCGTCTTTGGCCTCATCAACTGCCGGCTCCGACTCATCGCCACCACCGTCCTCGTTCGCGAGGAACTCTGCATATGGAAGGACTCGCTCCGGTTCCGTTTTCGCCCAAGGGACGAAATTGGGAGCGGTCGCTCGTATGGCATGTTTAAACGCCTCCTCATGAGGACGGATGGCTTGGAGCAGGCCGTCTTCATCGGGCGTGCCCTCGAGGCGACGGGACAGGTCGCGGGTGAAGTTGCTCAGGACGTGCAGGACGTCACCGACGGGATCATTGGATGGAGCTTCGACAATGCGCGAAGCTTCGTCTCGGTGTCATGGAGTGCGTTGTCCAAATCCTTTTGGATCTCTGGCAGCCTTCACGAGCACGAGCTGGTCAGTACACAAAACAAGTATCATGCAAGAACCAACGCACTTCTTCATGATGAGCTCTGACAGTATCTCGCTCAACCTCTCAATCAAATTGCTCGTACGTAGATATTGCTGGTACTGTGCTTCTAAGTCGCACCACGGCTGCGTAGTAGTGAAATATTCATCTTCCCTGGCGCGTGCCTTTTCCACGTGATACCCTTGGTGAGCTCTTGGGATGAGGGTTGTTTGACGCAGTACCAGTGGTTGGCTAGCGGTTCGGTTTCGTTGCGGAGGATTTTGACCCAGGAGGCTTCATCGCCTGCTTGAATGCGGTCGGGTTTGGTCAGGACACCTACGGGTTGAGGTGGGAGAATTTACGGGTCAGAGACGCTGAGACTATTCGAGCGAGAACTTACCGACTGTTCGCTTTCCCTCGGGGTCGTACTTCTTCGCGAGGTGGTGTGCACCCTGGTTCTCAAAGTCCGCTATAAAAGATAGTGTCAACCGATTGTTCTTCAGGAAGACCGGAACGCGTACTCTCGCAGGCAACGGTGAGGAGAATAACACAACTCTCTTTCTTGATGTACGACGTGACCAGGGACTTTACGAGTTCGATATCTTTCTCGTTGCCTGCACTTCCAACGCTTGCGATGAGACCGGGCAGGTCCACGAACGAGAGGTCCGCAAGGTCCTTCCCGCTAATCTCCAACGAGACGTAGTTCCCCGAGAACGACACCTCGGTTTGATCTGAGGAGTGCTCTCCTTGAAGGAACTCTTCGTGATACCTGGACGGGTTGAGAATCGCCAACTGGGCACGTCGGATGCGGTCCTGAACCTCCGATTGTTGGTTATGGGAGGTCCGAAAGGGAGATTGCGGACACTGGGCCGGCCCTAGTGTCAGTGCTAAAGTGGAGCTTGACGATGCACTTCCAGGGGGCGTCCGAGTGCGCCAATTTGCACTCGGTGGGACATCTACGCGTTGTGGAGAGTTGGGCATATGTGAGATTAGTTGGTATGGATGCGACCAGACATACCTGGTACATGTCCCGGTTGACCTTGGAAGAGTGATCCCCGAAATGGATTCGATCAATGAAGACTTTCCGGCGCTCTGGCTGCCGATGACGGCAATCACAGGGAGGTCAATGTCGGTCTCTACGCTAAATGAAAGACATGACCAATGTTAGTCTGGGGCCATAGACACCACTCAGAGAAGATATGTACCCAGTGCTGCGGAGACGGTTGACCAGGTCTAGCATCTCTTTGCGATTATGATTGTTGGTAGGGTCAGAGAGTCCGACGGGTTCCCTGTCACTGTCCGCCGCCGTTGTGTGAGCGCCATCGAGGAGAGGGGGTCCCAGCGTGACTGTGGAGGGAGTTGGCCCAGTACTGGTGGGAGGGCAATACTTGACGGGAGGGCCAAAGTTGAATGAGAACCCAGAACTGGTCATCGAGGTCGAGCGATTGAGTGAATTGGTGGGGGTGCCAATCTTCCTAGTCCCACTTTATAAGACACGCTGTAAGCGGCCATGGATCGGGGGATGAGAATCACACAATGCTTTGTGGGGCAGAACAGGACAAAGATATTATGGCACACCCACATTCCATAGCTGCGAAATGTTAGTTTTAGAGTAAGTGTTGTTATCCAGCTCGATTGAGTGCCCTAAATCATGATGGTGGCGTTAGATCAAATTAAAGCAGTCATAACGACCAGTTCAAATGTGCCCTCGGCGGTGGCATCAGTATCTGAACAATTGCACTAATGGTGATTGGGATGATCGATGATCACCAGGTGAGAGATTGACACTCACAGCATCACGCACGTGACGTGTTCAGTCGGAGAACGATCTGAGTGGAATATACCTCCCTTATGTAAGCCACCCTGTCTGTCTCCCCCCCCCCCGATGATCGTAGAGGAACGACTATCTTCCTCTCTGTTGGTCTGGTTTGGGGAGACTACGATGATCGTGCGATCGCAACTCAGTCTGAGTCAGTGAACGTCACCAATACCAAATCATTATTGTTAGTGGCACAAAATGGTTTTATGATTTGTGGCCAAGGGCACCGAAGGCCATATGTTAATCGGCAGCCGACACTGCCCTCGACCCTCGGGCTCCGTGGCAGATCAGCATTGGTCGTTCGTTCAACTCGGTTCCAACCTAGCGACTCAAGTTTCTGTAAGTTCAAGTTGTTGCTCTGATCAAGTCTCAACTTGGACGAATATTCTTATAGCCGCCCCTGACTGTGGCCAGTAATGCACAGAATCTATAGATTTTATGTAAGTTTTATCCCCGTCATCAAAGCCGCACTTCACTCCGAGTCCTTTCATCGACATGCAGCTGCAAGGCTCATCCAACCACACACCTTATCTTCGAATCTCGTTCAGCCATTTTCCTCCCTCTCTGTAACGATTGGCTGCAAGCTGAAAGGTACCATGTCCAGACGTGCAGTTACGAGAAGAAAATGATGTGGGCTCGCCCCGGGCCGCTCGCAAACACGCATGTAACACTTCACGAGATGGTGCATTATCATGATGCATTATGCCACTGTCAAATAGCCAGTCATCGACGTGCAGTACTAATCATGATGAGTTTTGAACTCGGAATCATCGCTTCTGAGATCTGAACCTTCTCTCAAGCCCTCAACCGAACGCCCATTCAGAAACGGTCAGTCGCGCCGCGCGATCAAGTCATGATGAGAACCGAGAGTGCTATGTTCCCCTTTCTAGTTCTAGTTTCAGACTCCCGTGATATTGATGGTGCTCCTTTGTCACTCTCAGCGTGAGCTACGTCGCCACTGAGCTACGTCGCCACAGAGGCACTACTGCCAGTTAGCACCACCAACGCGATATTCGCTCTGGCACGCCCCTTCATCAGCGTATTGTTCCCACCGTGCATGGAGGGGTAGTCTGGATGCTCATGAGCGACGTGGGTATGTTGTCAGTCAACGACATACCCACATCGCTCACGACACCTGAGACAGTAGTGGGCTTTGCCACTGCGCTATGGTACACGCCCTCAAAAGCGCATTTGTACCGCATGGAATCCATTCTCAGCCAACCGAAAGCAAAGTTCCAAGAATTACAGTCTCGACAAAGGATCCAAACACGCCGACCATATACATAGTAGCTTTAAGAGGAGAATCAGACAGCCACAAACGGTTCACATTAACCGCTTCAGCTCCAGACGCGCCGCCTGCAGCCTCTCCATCTTCTTCTGGATGTCCTGGCGCTTAGAGGCGACACTTGCTGAGCTCTTGTAGCATCGCGCTACAACGATTGTAGCCCTCGGGTCCAGTGATCTGCAGCCCCTCCTGCAGCGCCCTGTCCATACCTCTCTCCAGGCCACGGATGATTTCGTAGTCGATGGCCATTGGGACCATGTCCGCGAAGCGTTTGTAAGCGACTGCATTGCATCGTGTCAGTATAGCACAAGAAATCACGATGAAAGTCGTACCTTGGAAGTACGCCCGCACGTCCGCCATGACATTCAAAGCAGGCTCCATCGGATCCGAAGGGAGCAACTTCGGCAGGTCAGCCGCTTTCACCGAAACCCCAATCTCATTCAGCCCAGCAAGGACTTTGCTGATCGAGTTTTGGTAGTCGATCCCATTTGAGTTTTTAGACCCCCACGCTGTGTATGACTTCAGCTTCGTGGCGAGATCACTGTTGTCCCTGCATCCTTTGTAGTACGCAAGGAATTTGTCTCTGTAGTCTGAGTAGTAGTGAGTGTTTAGAGTCGTTGGGGTCTGCTCAACGTCGAGAAGCCATTCGATCTTTTTCTTGGTTCGGTCAGCTGCTTCGTCGAGATGGTCATATACGATCATTCTATTCAACAATGAGCTAGTACCATAGACCGGATCCGTGCCGGATAGCTCGAATAAACTTACAAAACAGACTGCTTCGCATTCCCTTTACCCATATGGGCAAAATGTTCTTCCACCAATTTCGCGAGGTTGGCTTTGAGAATCGTATAGACTTCATCAAAGAGTTCCATCGCGGGTTGTTTCCATCTCTTGGTGAACTGCTCGATGTACGCTTTCTGCACCACGAAGGGATAGTTTCCCGGAAGCTCCCGAGTGCGTGCCCTGGTGGGAGGTTGTTGTTCTTAGTATCAGGACATTGAGTACAAGCACCGAAGAGAACGTACTTCTGAGCTCGCTGGAGGACTTCGTCGATATATATCTTCTTCGAATACAGGGATGATGACCCCGCCGGCGTCAGAAGGCCCGCGAGCCAGAGAAGCTTGAATGATCTTCACTACCTGGCTCCGAGCCTTCTTCTTTATTGTCTCCCTCTTCGTTTGCGAGGAAGTCCGCATTTGGAAGCACTCGGTCCGCGCTCGTCTTTTCCCATGGGGCAAAATTGGGTGCGGTGTCCCGTATGGCACATTTGAATGCTTGCTGCCATGGACGGATGGCTTGCAGGAGGCCGTGTTCGTCGGGCGTGCCTTCGAGGTGATGGGACAGGTCACGCGTGAAGTTGCTCAGCACGTGCAGGACGTCGCCGACGGGGTCGCTCGATGGAGGTTTCGGCAATTGGCGGAGCTTCGTCTCGGTGTCTTGGAGCGCATTGTTCAGCTCCTCTTGGATCTCCGGCAGCCTTCGTAAGCACGAACCCGTTAGCAAGCGAAATGGGCGTCATCCATGCGACGAACACACCTCTTTGCGATAAGCTCCGACAAAATCACGCTCAACCTCTCCGTTAGATTGCTCGTCCTTAAGAAGTTCTGGTATTGCGCTTCCAAGGCACACCATGGTTGTGTCACAGTGAAGAAACTCGTTTTCGTGGGCGCGCGCTTCTTTCCAGGTGATGCCCTTGGTGAGCATTTGGAATGAGGGTTGTTTCACACAATACCAGTTGTTGACCAACGGTTCCGTCTCGTTTCGGATGATCTTGAGCCAAGAGGGTTCGTCGCCGATGGGAATGCGATCGGGTTTGGTAAGCACGCCTGTGGGAGGAGGTGGGTGAGTTTACCGCTACGAGACGGCGATTTGGAAAGAGGCGACTTACCGACCGTCCGCTTTCCCTCGGGGTCGAACATCTTGGCGAGGTGGTGTGCGCCCTGGTTCTCAAAGTCGGCTGGTATGAAACCATAACGTCAATCGGGTACATCTCGGGAAGACCAGAACCACCTACTCTCGCAAGCGACAGTGAGGAGAATAACACAGCTTTCCTTCTGGATGTACGATGTGACGAGTGACTTGACAAGATCGATATCTCCCTCGTTCCCTGCCCTTCCGACGCTCGCGATGAGACCGGGCTAAGTCTACGAATGAGAGGTCTTCGAGTTCGCTGCCGCTAATCTCCAACGAGACATAATTCCTCGAGAATGATGCCTCGTTTTCATCTGAAGGGTCGGCGCCATGAAGGTATTTTGTGTGGTCCTTGGAAGGGTTTAGGATGGCAAGCTGGGCACGTCGGATGCGGTCCTCGACCAACGCTTTGTCAGTGATGGGACCTCCGAACGGGATGAGGCGGACGGGGATGGGCACGCCGTTGGCATCACTGCTAAAGTGAAGTTTAACCGTGCACCTCCAGGGGTCGTCCGAGTGCGACAATTTGCATTCGGTGGGACACCTGTGTGGTGGAGGGTTGAGCAGAAGTGGATTCGTGTAGGCATTTGACAGACCTGGTACAAGTCCCGGATGACCTGGGAAGCGTGATGCCCGAGATAGATTCGATCAAAGACGACTTTCCAGCGCTCTGGTTGCCGATGACGGCAATCATGGGGAGGTCAATGTCGGTCTGGACACTGAAGAAACATGCAAACCATGTAAGTGACCACAAACGCCACTGAATAGAAGACACGTACCCGGTGTTCCGCAGACGATTGACGAGGTCTAGCATTTCCTTGCGATTGTGATTCTTGGTTGGGTCGGAAAGGCCGACGCGTTCGTCGTCGTTGTTGGCCGTCACTGTTGGTGAGCCAAAGTCAAGGCTGCTTGGGGGATCAGAGGACCCCACTGTGAGCATGGAGGATGTCGACCCAGTGCTGCTGGGTGTGCCAATGTGTGGACGCATTCTGAATGGACTGCCGAGAGGCAACAATGGACATCAAGGTTGAGTCGGTTGAGGTGTTAAGGGAAAGGGTGATTGAGAGTGGGAGCGCCGTTCACAGTCCCCACTTTATACGTCAGGGTGCAAGCCTCTTGGATGCGGCTGAGAATCCAAGAAGACATTGAGGGGCTAAGGCTCGACGAAGCGCCCCTCTACGCAGCTACTGGGTGTTTGAGTCCCCTAAATGGTGGCGCAGATCGTGGCCTAGGTTCGAATTCGCACCCACCATGACGACCACTTGGATACTCGAGGCCAACTCGAGGCTTCTGACTGCAACGATGCGAGGAGTCTAGGAGTGAACAATCAACGTCGCAGAACGATCTGCAGGCGCCAAGGTACTTAGGAAAGCGAGAAAAAGAATTTCTGATATAATTTCCATAGACACTGTCGGGGAGTATTCGCGGAGCAGGACCTCAGGCCTCAGGGCAGCAACTGGAAGCAAGACAGATAGTGAGATAACTGAAAGCATTTCTTAATGAAATGCTGCGCTGTGAAGTCACTGAACGCGTGTAGACTTGTCACGGTCTGGTGCCCTAATCTACAGACGAAATGAAGTTCATGGAACAAGACGCTGGCATTGACAGATAGAAGATCAAGAAGGTGAGCAGCGGGTACGTGGAGCCTCGCTGCAGCTTGTAACATAGTCACGACGTATGGATACGGCCCTGCAGAAGACCTGAACAACATCGATGTGCCTCTGAGTTCGTCACCTGCGGTTCTGTCCGGCCGCAGCGTCTAGTGACCTCTGTCTGTGTCACTTCGCTCTGATCGAATTGGATACATGGGGACATCAACCAATCTTCAGCAACCTGTTGGCGAATTCGAGTTCGCGACGACAGAGGGAGGTTGAACGAATCCGTGGTGAGGCGCTTCTGATTATGGTTCCATCGGTCGAAGGTGAAGCTTAGAAGGCAGACAGCTATGAACAACTGGCAGTGGCGTTGGCTGCCCTCTCGGATGGTGCCTATCGACAGGCGGGGGACAGATGGCGGATCGGAAGCCTGAAGGACAAGTTGGATGCCATCACTGTCATAAGTTGAAGTCAACACCACCAGATTCCAAAGAATCCGTGCAGCGTCCACTGCCAAATTTGTCTGTCTTGATTCGGACAGTGACACTACAGTAACTAAGTGACTCATTAGTCACAGTTTGGAGGTATTTATACTTGTTGAAAACTTTGACTGTGACCTGTCTGTCAGCCAAGATCAATCGATCATGTCCGATGCATCTCAGTCGTTTAGACGTTACATGACACCTTACAAGCCGTCGGCTGGTGGTCTTGAATCTCAGGATTCTCGCCGTCACCCTTCTAGTTCTGAGTGTTCTGAAGGGGAAGGGGCTAAGGAACTGCCTTTCTCCTCTTTGAAGCAGGCTGACAAGAGTCCACGTGGTCTGTCAGCCCCTTCTGCATATGAGAAAGCATTATTGGAGGCCAGTAAATATAAGGTAGGAGCTTGTCGCATACTTCCTGGTATTGCGGGCCTGATTACTCAGTTTCACTAGATACTGCCCTATGTTGCACGGCCTGACCCAGCATCTCTTTCGAAGAAGCTTGTGGCTGCGTTGCAGAAGAAGACGGTATTCATCTCTGCTCTAGCAGATGTCCAGCAAGTGTGCGAGGAATCCGAGATTGCCTTGCGTCGATGCGCCAGTCAAGCTGAAATTGACCAGCTCTTTGAAGCGCATTGTGTCATTGAAGATACCGACACCGTGAAGGGGAAGTACATGATGGCAATTTCCGACCACACGTTACGTGCATTCAGTCTACCCTACGAAGCACCGGTAAGGTTTCCCTATAATGTCCCCTTATCGTCACATGATACTTACTTGAGGATGGGTTGCTAGTAATAATAACGTCCTTTTGGCTCCCTCAGTGGCGGAACTGCCTGTACAACATTGTCATTATCTTGCTGGAACCTTAAAGATGCTGTAGGAGTGACTTTCAAAGAGGTTATATTTTTGGACTCGCCGTGTTTTGCTATATAGAAGCTGTACTATCTCTTTTGTTTCAATGTATTACAGTATCTGTCAGAGCTGTGTTAACCTCGGCGAGCTTCATGCATTGGTGATGAGTCCCCAATCTACGTAGTAACATACACTGAGCACCCGATGCCAGTGATTCGGCGTGGGTTCGGCGTCTATTGTGCATCTGTGTGGTGTGTGTGATACAGTGGCGCAGTAACTACGAGTTAACTTCAAGTTTCATACCGCACGTACCAGTGCACCACAGTGTACTTTACCCATTACCCATTAACTTGAAGTTCCTCCTAGTCTACAAGCCTAGGTCTCTTCACGGTGTCAAACCAAAGTTATGGCCGAAGTGACATTCACGCAGACTTGCGTTTGCAGTCAGTTTTTAGCGACCTAGGTGCATTCACCCGCCATGAGAAGGGGTGCCGCAGAGGCAAAAAACGACTCTCCAACGCTCTTTCCATGGCCAAAGAAATCTACCAGTCTAAAAGAGCCAGGCTTGCCAGTGGGGGTTTTAGTCAAGCTTGCGCTGACTCTGGACTCATAACCCTAAAAAGGCTTCCCCGGAGACGCTGCCAGTGTCTCAATTGGAGTTTGCCCCGCTTAACGTCAGATTCACTGGCACCCCGCGGAGTCACGGGCACCAGTCTTTCTCCAAAGATGGTTTTAACCACGTGTACACTCCTCTCCACATGATATCTTCTTATCGCCCGGATGTGGCTCGCCGGGCTTGATGGCAAACTCATCATGTCGTAGGTGTCATAAAGGGAAGCCTTTTGCCATTCATAAGATCGCTTTTTCACATCGAGTTCATACCGAACTTTCCCTACTCACCATGAATCTCGCTGTAGCGGTGGGGCTGACTGCCGCAGTGCTTGTCTACTTCTTTGCCAAGCGTTTTACTCGCCCATCTCTGTCAAGCATACCCGGACCCAACGTATCGTCATTCCTTCTTGGTAGGCTCGCCTCTTTGGTATTTTAACCGTTCTGACATCGTTCAGGAAATTTGGGAGAAATATTCCAAGCCCAAGTTGGTGAAACCGACTTCAAATGGCAAAGTCGTTACGGTAACATCATTCGCTTCAAGGGCATACTTGGTGTAGGTGGTCTCGTTGCAATCATTCGTCCTTTTGACCACTTTTTTCAATGAAATCCAGGAGAACCACCTCATGGTCGCCGACCCGAAGGCATTGCAGTGGATATTCAATACATATGCACATCACTATCCGAAGCCACCCAACCGTCGCATCATGATAAAGGGCACCACCGGTAAGGGTCTCCTTTGGGCTGACGGTACGTTCACCGTGCACTTCTCTTCATGGGATTGCAGTGACGCTATGACAGGGGAGACGCATAAGCGACAGAAGAAAGTACTACTTCCCGGGTTTGGTGGGCTTGCATTAAAGACACACTTGACAATTTTCAAGCGGTGCGCTGAATCTGTGAGTTAGCTATATCTTCATAAAACGACATTGAACCATCTCTCTTGCAGATGACTGCTAAATGGACAGAAACTATTCGCGGCAGTAGCGGCGAGAAAGCTATTATCGATGTCTCAGCCTGGCTCTCCCTCGCGATCCTGGATGCTATTGGTGAAGGTGAGTTTCTGTTTCCCGAAAGTTAAGCAACCGCCCTCCTGATTCCCGCCATCAGCTGCATTTGATGCCCGTTTCGGTGCTCTCGAAGACGATAGACATATCCTCGCACGTGGCTACCGCAATATAATGTTTGTTTCTCTAAATGCATCTAATGAGCGCAATGCGACTCGTTCCTTCACAGGAAAGACGTTTACGGTTATCCCTCAGTTCAACAACTTTTTATCCAAGAAGTCTTAATGCATATTCCTGCCAAGGTACTCGAGTGGATTCGTGAACATAGTTCAAACCCCCGACTTCAACGCATGCGTAATTTGATGAACATTGTCACTGACGTGGCCAAGGAGATGGTTCAGGAGAAGGCCGAGAGCCTATTGCAAGGGACAGGCAGCAGGGATATCTTTAGTTTGCTCAGTTCTGTTCTTCAAGTTTACAACGTAAAAACGCCAGGTTGCTAATCATTTTGCAGTTAAGGCTAACATGGACACAGATGCGAAGAACAAACTGGCTGATGATGAGCTGTTTGCCCAGATGCGGTACGTCTGCTCTGATCGTCATTCTGTCCTACAACTGATGCCGATATAGCACGATTCTCATTGCCGGACATGAGACGACCTTGGCCGCCATCACCTGGGCCATCCTAGAGATTGCGCGGCATCCCGATGTTCAATCCAGACTCCGGGACCGAGATCCGGAAGACGGAAGCTGACATACGCAGTCGCGGGGACTCAGACTTCACGATGGCTGATTTCGAAGCGATGCCTTACACGACTGCTGTCATAAAGGTACGCTTGGCACAGTCTTTCCCCAGCACACATAACGGTGACGTGCTATATTGACTCGAATCAACATCTATTCCTCTCAATCCTATACAGGAAGTCCTTAGGTATCACTCTGTGGCATATCATATTTTCCGCGTCGCCAGCAGAGATGACATCCTCCCGCTGTCAAAACCAATCACCACGAAGTCGGGAGACTTGATCAATGAACTGCCCGTTCCCAAAGGGACCCGCATCCTGGTGTCTATCGCTGCGTACAATCGGTCAGTTGTCCCCTATAACCCACGTAATCTAATCTGATTGACTATGGTATTCTTCAGCATCACTGAGCTCTGGGGCGAGGATGCCCACGAGTTCAACCCTGATCGCTGGTTGGAAGGCATAGCTAATGACAAGAAGCATGTCTCCGTTGGCGTTTACTCGAACTTGTGGGACACTTTTGCATGTAATTTAATGAGCTGATGACGGACTCTCATGCACTTTTTCTCTGTCAGGATGACATTCCTAGGAGGGGCCCGCGCCTGTATTGGATGGCAGTTCGCGTGCGTACCACTCCGTTGCCCTGCCCCTGTTCAGATGACATTGGCTGATTGATATGGCGCGTTTGTGTCAGTGTCATAGAGATGCAAGCGTTCCTCGTCGAGATGGTCGGCAAATTCGAGTTCGCCATGACAGACAACACTAAACGTATTCGCCGAGAGGCATTTGCTGTTATGACACCGATGTTCGAAGGCGAAACAGATGGCGGGGTTCAACTGCCGTTGGCTGTATCCATTGCCCCCCATGGCCAGAGTGATGCTTATTCTTATTGAGTGCCCGATGTAGGTAATTGTAAATTTAAAAGGAGGATGCGGATCACCGTTTGTTGTGGAGCGGGTTATTCTTCTGTTAAGTATGTATAATATCCCAGCCTCGTGGCATTCCAATGGAGCAGTCGTTCGATACTGTTGTGTTGTGCAGGCTGGGCATCGCGCGCAGTACTTGTTGCGAGGACCGTTGCCCTGGTTCACTGAATCACTATCCCAGTTTGGCCCGATCGGCCCGATCCTTTCTTGGGGGCTTAGTCAGCCATAGAAAAAGTTGACTATAGCTAGCGGTGATCAGACTGAGGTCAGTGTCACTGCAAAACGATCAAAGGCAACTCAACGACGAGTCAACGTGTCTGCTGCCCACCTCCGCCCTCTTCCAGGCCAACACGGCATCGCTGCTTGCGATATATAACTTGCCTCAACCGTCTGCCTCTGACCTCAAGGGTCTAGCGTATATGACATGGAACACCCACCCGCATTAGATCCAGATGAAGTAGTACATCGAGTGAAACGTTTCAAGGTGAGTACGAATACTCATTCATCAAGCTCTCCATGTAACTAACATTATCGAAAGTACCAATCATATGCGGAGTCGCTGAAAGAAGTCCACCTTCCCTCTGCTTTCGATCTCACAAAGTTCGATCATGACATAGCGGTAGGTCTTGTGCTACCATATCCAACGCACTGAAGCCTAACATATGTATTTCAGGACAACGAATCACATTTCTATGTATCCCTTCAGCAATGGAAACAGCTCAACCTCTCTTCCGCGTTCATTCAATTTGCTCACAGAGCGGACCCGCTATCCCTCTCGATGCCACTGCTCCTACACAACTGGAGAGAGATTGTCAGGCTATGGGAGGCCGCTATAGATGCTGCTGACGACGAAGCTTTACGGGCACTTCTTGAGTATGTCACTTGTGTGTTCTTTGTCGCTCTATTTACTCATTTGACTACAGCCTTCTTCAAAAGCTGGCTCATGACCTTCGAACGACGCTATCACCTGTCTATTCTGACCTGTTGGCTAAGCTATTGAAGTTCCTTCCCCGTCCCATCGCAGCCCCCGCCCTGACTACTCTACTGGCGACATTGTCGGCACTGTTCCGATACCTTCTCGTGCCATCGATACACTTGGATCTTTTGCAGCAAACGTGGTCGTCTTTCCATGCCGTTCTGCCGAATTGTAGTCCTGAGGTACAGCGTGCTGCAGCTGAGGTTTGGGCCTCTGTCTTGCGACGTCTCAAGACCTCTGCACGTGAGAAGGCAGTTCTGCTCATGGCCAATAACCTCAATGAAGTGGAGGATGCCAGTGCTTGGATGATTATATTTGCGTGCAAAGTACGTCGGTGCGACGTTTCCGTGGCTCCACTTACTGACTACGTTTCCCCCAGTCCGTCTCGCAGACTGTCCACACCACTACACCTTCCTTGTTAGCTCCATTGATCGACTGCTATCTGACTTGCGAAAACCCAGATATGTTGTATACCCTTTTACGACGCACCCTGACTTCTACCATCCACCACTGCAGAGGAGCGGAGCAGTTTTCCAGTATCGCCGACGTAATCATTGTTCGATTTTCCACCGTGACCAGTCAATCGCCAATAAATGACGCAGATCTCGAGCGTCTCCGACGTGTGCTGCAACTATCTGCTCTCGTATGCAGTGTGCGTCAAGGATCCCGATTGTCCCGTAAGCACATTAATCGTTTATCTGCTCGCCCCTTATCGTCCATTTCATTAGCTTCGCAGTTGTCGCAACTGAGCTTCTGCTTTGCCGTCGATTGCGGTCCATCCATCAATTGAAACTGCCCTCTTGACTTTCTCGACCGCGGTTCTAACGGCTGGGGACATGTCTGTAGCAACGATCCTCTGGACGCACGTTCCTCATGAAGGCCCTTGAAACACCTAAATTCGGTGTCTTGCTCCTCGGCGCTCTTTCTGAGCTTTCTTGGGGAGGATGGAAACTCATCGCTTTGCCAACTTTGCTCAGGTCTACATCGACTCTCCTGGAAAAAGAACCAAGGAAGACTTCGCGCTTACTTTCCGGTCTCAGACGTTCAGACAAGCTCGGCGAGGTGGATATTGTGTGGAGACACACGGTTGATACATGGGTATGTGACCGACTCTCGCGCTGGGAACTAAGCATGGACAGCGTGGACGAGTTGCACAACCTGTTGTCGCTATCAATGTATGTCGAGAAGATGCCAGTTTTATTGGTAGGAATCGTGGAACGTATGCTAGACGCGCAAGAGCCCGAGGAGTCGTGGAGGGCATCACATGCAAATGCTGCATGGGTCTTATGGGCATGCATGCACGCTCTCGCCAAGACGAAAGAACGAAGCGTGGAGAGAACAGGTTGATCTAGCGGGGTGGACTAGGCAGGTCGCAAAGCGGTGGTCGTGGTCTGAGAGCGTTCTGGATGGTCTGGCGGCTCTCCTTCAGGTCAAGGTGAGCAGGAGTGATAGGTTGTCGTTATTGAAAGTGACCCTTGTTGACCAGGGGTTTGTGTCAGCCCACCGAACCTCGGAGGTCTTATCGTTCTCGGAATTATATCCCCATCTGCGGACGTGCATCATCTCGCATTCGCGATCGCTGCGTCTAAGCGCACTCAGGGTCCTTTCTTCCAAACTGGTGAAATCGTCGTCGGGCGACCAAGACGTTCTGAAGCGGTGTTTGCAGGGCGAAGATGTTTCCTTGGACATGCACGGAGTGCGCGAACGAGTGACTGCGTATAGGTCGGATTGGACAGGTTGTCAAAGATGACGAGCCGCTGGCTACTGACCTTTGCGTAAGGTGGCTTGTCTGTGAGTCTCCCTCTTTTTGCCTTTGCTCGAGATTTGGTGAACTGTCATTTTACAGCCCAGCTTAAGGTCAATTTACGGCCACTGTGGTCGCCTGTAGCAGAGGCACTCTCCACCTTGGCTAAGCGATTTGGAGACCCTGTTTGGACGTGTGTCTTCGAAGAACTGCAGGTCGTTACTAAGTTTGAGAAGGGTGCTGGGGTTCCTGACTGGTCGAACGAGAGCGTTGATAAGGATGGGAGCGACGACCCTTGGGAAGATGAGCGGACATGGAGAGATGGTGCTGCGCACAAGGTCAGGACTGTCATGTCCAGTTGGCTTGACGAGGAACACGAGCGAAAAGCTATCATACACGTGAGTGCGATCTATCAACCTTGCACATGTCAATGTTGACGTTGACGTCGACCCGTCCACTACAGGATCAACAGCCTTCAGACCGATTTGACCCTATGACATACGAAACACAATTGTTGTCGACACTTGGACAGTGCGCATTCCTCGCAGAGAAACACAACCGCGAACTCGTCCCCTTCTTCTTGTCGATAGCCGTCAACGATGACGTGGTGTCCAGCCTCCCCCGGTACCAACTGAGTGCATGGCTTGCGCTATTCAGCAAATTTACCAACCCCAAGGCTCTCCACTCCACAGACACCCTTCTTGCCTTCTACCGCTCCCTCCTGTCTCACCCCGACCATGCCCTACAAACACTAGCGCTGACCTGTTTACTCACATACAAATCGCCCAACCTAACCAGGCACGAGGAGACGCTTCGGCGGTTACTAGACGATACATTATGGAGGGACGAGCTCGCGCAGCTCGACTTGTCCTCCTTTAGACCCCGCCGATCGTCCCACTTTCGTAGACGTGATGATTCGTCTTCTCTTCGGTGTCATGCTAGAAAGGAAAGGACGTGGGAAGGGAGGAGACCGAAGGGCAGCTGTCTTGAGTGCTCTCGCTGTGTGCTCGGAGGATGAGTTGGGGTTGCTCGTCGATCTCATGTTGAAGCCGATGCAGTCGAATAGCCGGGCGTGGCGGGATGGAGCCTTTGCCATGGCCGAGGTGTCTTCGGATGTCTCGCTGAAGCAGCAGGTTGGATTTTTGAATTTACTGGGCGAGGTGTTGAGGAATGTTGGGCCGAGGATAGTGGCTTATTGGCCTGCTCTTCTTGGAACTACTCTGAGCCTCGTTGCATTAGTTCAAGCACGAATGGAAGCGACGAAGCAAGTGGAGGTGCCACCTGCTGGCGGAGCGAGCGAGGAACGCGAGGACGAAGGGGAGGACCAGGAGGATGAAGATGATGAAGCGGGCGAGGTTTCGGTGACCAGACCAATGCGGTCAATTCGGCAACTCGGACTCCGGCGACTGGCAGATTTCTTTCGCAGCCCTGTCTCCTTTGATTTCTCGCCTTACCTGCGAGCATCCTTCGACGCTATCATCTCACCCCGTCTCGCCCTGCTTGATCAAGAGAACACCCAAGCTCCCTCAGCTTTGCTTGACATATTCTCCTTGTGGGGGTCCCGACCGGAATACATCCGCTATCTGGTGGACTATGATGCTCGTGTGTTGCCCAAGGTTTTGGATTGTTTAGTTGCTACGAACGTCAAGCCTGCTGTGCTGATGCTAATATTCGACATCGTCGATCACTTGCTGGCTTTCTCAGCCGACGGACGATTCCCTCATTGAAGCCGTCGTGAAGCCGCATCTATCGATACTCCTCGGGAATCTTACTACTCTCGTTGAACGGACCAAGGGCGACCAAAAGCTGTCGAGTCCACTCGCACAGCGCCAAATCAGCGTACTCTCTCAAGTCGCGCATTACATCACTGACCCAACCCAAGCATCTGTTCTCATGGGATTGCTCTCGCCATTGCTTCGCAAGCCCGGGAAGGTCGTTCCAGAGAAGACTAAGGTTAACTTGCTTGAAGATCCTCGATAACTTGTTCCCGGTCGTCCCTGAGCTGTCGGATCCCGCATCACTGACCTATGGCAGAGTCTACGAGCTCCTTTCACACTTGTTCCTCACGTTCCGCTCCAATGGTGCCAGGACTGCGCTTACTTCGACCTTCAACCAACTGGCTACGGTCAACCCAGGCCTTCCAAGGTCTCGCTTCCCTTTTGGAATCTCTCAACGCCTGTTCCACGAGACGTATCAACGAGCCCGACTTTGATCGTCGACTTTCTGCTTTCGCTACTCTCAACGACCAGCGATACGAGACTTTGTCACATCGCGATTGGCTACCCGTATTATACAACGCATTGCATTTCGTCCAAGACCCAGAAGAGCTCGCTATCCGCAATAACGCAGCGTTTACACTGCGACGCTTTGTTGGGGTCGTTGCATCCAGATTTGGCATCCGCAGCTGAAGCTGAGCTGCTTCTCATGCGCACTGTTCTTCCTGCACTCAAGCTTGCGTTGCGTTCCAAGAGCGAGCTTGTGCGCGCTGAAGTACTTGGGGTGATCGCACACGCTGTTCTCAAATGCGAGCGCATAGATTCACTGCAAGAGATGAGACCTCTACTTGCGGGGGGCGACGAATGAAGCAAGTTTCTTCACCAATATCCACCACATCCAGATCACCGACGTACGAGAGCTCTCCGGCGTCTTGGGGAACAATGCGATCAAGGATTCTTACGCAGCAAGACACTGGTGGAGATATTTGTTCCGCTGGTCGAGCATTACATTACTTCGACGGCCTCCCTTGATCATCTCCTTGTGGCCGAAGCGATCAATGCGATGGGTCGGATTGCGAAAGCATCTTCAGTGGTCGGCGTATTATAGCTTGGTCCAGAAGTATCTTCGCAGCTCCAAAGATAAGGACGACACCGTTCGTGTACATGTTCGGGCCCTGGTAGCCATCCTCGAGGGTTTTCACTTCTCGATGGAGGAGGCAATCCAGGAGCCTGTCGTTGCCGACGACGAGGCGGTGGAAGCTGAAGAGCATGCAACAGAGCCTCAGCCACCAGTTATCCCCTCAGCGGATGTCAAGAAGGTGTCTGACGCTGTCAACCTGCGTCTCCTTCCAGGTCTACTCGCTTACTTGGAGAACCGGGACGAGAACGAGGATAGTCTTCGGATTCCCATCTCGCTTGGTATTGTCAGAGTCGCCCTACATCTCCCTCCGGCCCTAAAAGAAGCCCAGATAAGCAAATTGCTGACGGTTCTCAGCCAAGCACTGCGCAGCCACTCTCAAGAGACCCGTGACCTGGTTCGCGAAACGATGTGCCGGATTGCTGTCGCCTTGGGTCCTTCGTACCTTCCACTGACCCTGCGAGAACTACGAGCGGCGCTCTTGCGCGGACCCCAGCTCCATGTTCTTGCCTATGCCACGCATGCACTTCTGACATACGTCACATCTTCTGACCGGAAGACTGAGGCATTTACTGACCTTGACGGCTGCATCGACGATATCGCGCATATCGCATCTGAAGTCGTTTTCGGCGAGTCAGGTAAAGATGTCCAGCATGAAGATTTCAAGACGAAGATGCGCGAAGTCAAAGGGAGTGGATCGAGAGGCTTGGACTGCTTTGCACTGTCTGCTCGCTACGTCTCGCCGAACCGAATCAGCGGTCTCCTTCTTCCCCTGCGCTCTGTCATGCAAGTGACCAACTCCGCCAAGCCGATGCAACAAGTGGACGAGGTATTCCGGCGGATTGCGAATGGTCTTAACTCGAATGCTCGTGTTACGCCGCCGGAGCTGTTGGTGTTGTGTCATGCGCTGATCAGTCAAAACGCCAAGTTCCTCCAGGAGGCTGCGCCGAAGCCAAAACCGAAAGGTAAAGGCAAGAAAGACGATCGCGCTTGTACAAATGAAGCGCAAGATCGTTGCTGAGAGTGATCATTATGCGCATAACTCGTATCGGTATGTCGGCGTTTGTGGTTCGTGGAGGATCTAAGGCTGATTTTTGGGTTAGCTTCGTGGTGTTCGGACTTGATCTTTTCAATACCGCGTATCGCCGTTCTCGGTTTGATTTCCAGGATCATCAACTTCTAGCGCGACTTGAACCATTCGTGAATCTCATTGGGAATACGCTGTATGCCGAATCTGAAGCAGTACTCGTTGCCGCTCTGAAGGCTGCCCCATCTATCCTTCAGTGTCCATTAAAGTCTGTTCCAGCATCGGCGCCACTCATGTCCCGTCAGATTCTTGCCATCATTCGCACGGTCGGCAGTGCCGAGTCCGAGGTTCGCCAGACTCGCGTTCAAGGCGCTGGCCATCATCCTACGAGAATGTCCAACCTCAAATGTGAAGGAAAATGACCTGTTGTTCCTCCTCGAACTCCTGGCACCAGATCTTGAAGAGCCCAGCCGCCAAGCCAGCGTCTTCGCCTTGCTTCGGGCCATCGTCTCTCGTCAGCTGGTCGTACCTGAGTTGTATGATCTCATGACGACTGTTTCGTCTATCCTTGTCACCTCTCAGTCTCCGCATACCCGCGAATCCGCACGATCTTTGTTGCTCCAGTTCTTGCTGGACTACCCACAAGGTGCGGGGCGACTGCAAACCACACTCGCGTTCTTTGCGCAGAACCTGTCCTATGAGCATACCTCGGGCCGGTCTAGCGTGCTCGAGCTACTTCAGGCCGTCGTCACCAAGTTTGACTCCGGGCTCATGGCAAAGCACGCGGAGATGCTCTTCGTAGCTCTCGTCCTCTGCATTGCTAACGACGACGAGAAGTCATGTAGAGAAGCTGCCGCGGGAGTTGTTCAAGCGCTCGTTAAGCGACTCCAAGAACAGCAACGGAAGCAGGTCATTGGACACCTGCACACATGGGCTGTACAGGCGGAGAAAGCGAAGCTGCGAAGTGTCGCAGTGCAAGTCTACGGTCTCGTCGTCGACGCCCTCCAACGAGACTGCGCACCCTACTTAGACACAGTCCTGGAAGATCTCAACGCTATCGCAAAGAGTGGCAGTGTCATGCTCTCCTCCGCAGAAGGAGAAGACGGGGATGAGAGGGATATGGACGTCGATGTCGACTGGCACGCCACCTACCAGAGTCTTCAAGGTTTTTCGAAGGTTCTGCATGTGTTCCCGGAGATGACGAAAGATTACACCAAGATTCAGTGGGATCATGTCGTTGGATTGCTCGCTTTTCCGCATGCGTGGGTCCGGAGCGCTGCGTGCCGATTAGTCGGGGTTCTTTTTGCGGCGCATGCCTCTGCTGCCACCGCTGCCTTCGATACTCCTCCGACCAAGACAAGCAGTGATCTCTTCACACACGCTTCTATGAGGGATGTCGCGGATAAGCTTTGTTCGTCACTCAAGAGTCCTAATCTAGAAGCTTCCGTGGCGCTGCAAGTCGTCAAGAATCTGTTCTTTGTTGGTAAATGGTTTATTGCGCATCTGTCGGAATTGGAAGCCGGTGAAAATCCGGATGAAGATGGGGCTGAGGCAGAGGGTGAAGGTGAAGGCGAAGGCCAAGATGATGAGGAGGGGGAGGGAGATGGTCAAGACCAAGCTGGAGATGTCATTCGTCAAAAGAGTGGGAGACAAGACCCCCTTCCGTGGCTTTTCTCCAAGCTTTCTTATCAAGCCCGGTCTGCTCAGATCGCACGGCGAAACAGGGCTGTTGCTCCGGTATGTTTCCTTGCTCCTAAGGATACTTTACCACGTGTTTTTTTACTTATGCTCAATGAATAGGCGAACTGGGCACTTTTACCGTTGTCCGTCCTGCGTTTCTTCGCTGCAATGACATCGCATATGGAAGCAAAACAGTTGCAACGGTTCCTTCCTCACATATTAACCCCCGTATACCGCATCACAGAAGAAGACACGATACGCGACTCAGGGATAGGTGCGTTGCCTGTCCTCATTTCTTATTATGATTTTTCAAACTTGTCTGATACCCATAACCTCATTTGATAGACGAGTTAAAAACGACAGCAGCCGAGCTTCAGGACTTGTTACAGGCCAAAATTGGCACGACGACGTTTGCGAATGCATATAATGGTATTAGGCAGGGTGTTTTGAGCGTACGGCAAGAGCGACGTGTCGCTCGTGTCACCAAGGTTCGTCTTTGTTCCGTTTCGTATTCATCTTCGACAGCTGTTGACCTTGGTCGTCCGCCATTTTGCGCATGTGGATGTTATAGGCATCGACTAACCCGGAGGCTGCTGCCAAACGCAAATTGGCACGGAATGTGATGAAGAAAGAGAGTAGGAAGAGGAAGAACAGCGCCTTCGCGTGAGTCGTCTGGCTATAATTCCGCGGAGATTGGTGGTTGATGCTCGCTCGCTTGTTTGTTTTTCTAGGGAAAGCAGGGGTCGGACCAAGAGGCGGAGGGAAGAGTAGAACAAACTTGAGTATTTTCATTTGGATTCGTTGCGCTCGCTTCCCATGCAGTCTTTCTGTTTCACTTTTGCTGCTCTCGACAGATCGTTTCCCCTCATTTTCAGTCATGCAACCATTTTTGAGTATCTCCCCGCCCTTTCCTTGGATTTCATTGACACTGTTAACTTATTGCCGCTCAATCTTGATCACGTTCCCTGATTTCCATCTATTCATCATCTATTCATTGTAAAAACACCTGTCATTGGGTTCGCATGCACGAGGATTATTGGCGATGTTACGAAAAAATAAATGCGCTAGTATTGAGTGATCTCAGACTAGTGAGGCTGACAGTGATTAGACCCCGTTAACTTGTCATGATTTAGCAACTATGACGTCGGCTAAGCGGTCGAATCGTCAATGTCCAATAAGATTCAAACACTACTACCTTTATTCTCCTACTGTACCACTACGTAATTCAAAGCATCGGTATAGCGAACATCCAACCACGCAATTGGCTCGCCAAACCGGGTGAGAAAGAGCATTGTCCGCGAACTCCTCGGGCGAAGGGAAGAAGAGGAAGAACGAAAGAAAAACGAATAATTATACGACGATGTCAAGTGGCGTTGAAATTACTAAGGGTGAATAAAACGACTGATGACGGTGTGATGGTGGCGTCGTCGGGTGCGGTGCATGAAGAGCTTTAGATAAGCTCTAGCAGAAATCATTTGGTTGATACAACGGCCACGATGCGCCGTCCTTACAATACGCTGGCGGAGGCGGCTCGACGAGTTCAAATGAGCCTGGTGTACCCGGGGTAGAAGGTGTACGGGGACCGAATTCGTCCTTGTACGTGCTTGATCTCTTTGAGCGGGGCGAGGGCGAGTACGTGGGCGCGACTGGGAGAGCGGGGGTGAATAGAGGTGGAGGACGTCGTTTCGAGGTGGTGGATACTAGCGGGGATTCTTTGGAGCCGGGATATGGATCAGGATCTGCAAAGTCCCAACTTCCGTCACTGCACTGGTGTGCGACGCGCAGGGGCTTTCGTACTGCACGAGCCGTGATAACGGATAGAAAATGGAGCAGGCAATGCAAGTCGTATGCATAGGTCGAGTTAGAAAAATGGAAAGTTTAATTTAGTGTCGAACGAAAACTGACTAGTTAGCAATTAAAACGTACTAAGGCCATATTTGGACGAGGCCACGGAAGGCGCAGTCGACGAGAATGACGGACGGAAGCGATCCGAGACGTTGGATACGCGACGTGAGGGCGATGTTGAGAAACCTACTCGAGAGGACGGTGCCCGACGGAGACGAAGGATAAGCCATGTAATAAGAACAAACATGAGTGCGCCAACGATGCTGACGGTTGCGATAACAGCCGCCATGTTGCCTTCTGTAGGTGGGGAATAGGTGGGTGGGTTGGATGGATTACTAGTGGCGGTTGGCTCGGGGTAGAGATCATCCGCGTCGGTGAAAGGCATTGTTGAAGAAGCTAGTGAGCGAATATTGCATAGACCGTTTCGCTGCGAGATTTCAGGCACCTGTCACAATATAGAGGGATCCAGGTAGAAGGAGGAAAAAGGACAAAGGAGTGTAGCAGATGGTACAACACGAAGAAGGTCGTCTACAAGACACCGCGTGAGTGAGGTCGGCAAGCAAGGACATGCTGATAGCAACAATGTGGGTTTCTTGCGGCAGAAAATCGAAAGGAAGAAGAGAACACACGTACACACGACTTGACCGAATTCTGCGATTCGATCCAGTAAGGATGGTCGCCGGATTAGGAAGGTAGTTATTGATAATTTCAAGTCAGCGACTGTCACGACTACACGACGAGCTGTAAATGCTCGATGTGAGTAGCCTGGAACGACGACGACGACCACAACAACTAGCGTGTTGGTGAAGAGAAATTGGATGGTCGTGGTAGGAAGACAAAAAAGAGACCCTCTCTCAACCGAGTCTTGAGCTAAGCGCCACGACTTCTCAGTCGAAGCTCCGAATGGCATAGTCTGTTTCGAATTTTGGGTTAGTGTGGGAAATAAAAAGAAAAACAGAAAAAAACATGTTTTCCCTTGGGTTCTTATCACGTGCTTATATTCGACCTGGGATTCCTTCTGACGCACACAATAGGAAGGTGAGCAACCCTGGGATTCTCTCATTTGCCTCGAGGGATCGAGTCCAAGTCATAATTACAAGAGTCACAAGGCAGAAGCTCGCAGTGCCGCTCCCACTATCATCCTGCCTCGTCAATCTACTTTTGCAAAACTAAAGTCAAAGGAGGGCCCTCCCAGGGCTCTAGATATCCAATCCTGGTTGGCCTCAAGCATTCCACACACTGACATGGACGAACAAGATCTCCCTGAGGGGCAGCTCTGGAGGCGCGAGCACGTATTTCACGACTGGGAGAACTCGATCCAGATCGCGCGAACGAGGCTATTGTCAAGCAGCACGAAAGTTCGTTTGCAGTTCCTTCGGGAAGACCTGCTGTGGCTTGCCAATGAAGGTGTGTTTGTGTACACGGTTCCGATTAGAATTGCGGATGAACGAATACCTTGTGATAGAACTCTCCCTAACACAGACGATGGACGTATTCAAGCTACTGACCCAAACCTATCCTCGTTATATCGATACTGCGTCTCGCGATGCCGTAGAAGCCATCGGAATGCGACTCATCGACAAGGACGAACACCCCAAGCCAGTCCACGACTAGGCATCTTGGAACAAGTCTTAGGCTGGCTTACCCACGAAGTCTTCTCCATATCAAAGCGAAGCCCCAGGTTTGCCCCTCGCCATTCCGCCTCTCACGCTTAGTTTTAAAGCCTCTCAAGTTCATATGCTCCAGCAGACATCTTCGTCCTTTTGAACTGGACATGCGGTCTCTACACGACTTGTCTGAGATCATCGGCCAACTTCGTAACCTCGGATTCCTGGCGTGTACTTATTGGTATTCTGTCCGCACTCCTTGATATGCAGCTCAATCGATCTACGCGTACGAAACCTACTATGCAGAAGAGTGCTCTCGTCCGCACTCGCAGGGCCTTGCGATCTGCCCCTGAAACCCTTCCTATCCTCATGTCGGCGCTGGTCACGCAAGCCAAGTCCACTCAAACACCTCTTGCATACATTTCTCTTCTCAGTACTGCTGTGGATGTGACCATCCGCCTCAAAAATGTCAAGGACGAGTCTCTCCGGCAAATACCTCAACCCGTCAAGGTCAGCTCGTGGAATGCACGGTCGCAGGCTTGTATGCTGACACTTCTTAGGAAGATATAGTGAGCCTATACACGACCCACATCCTCATGTCTAAAATTCCAGTGCCCGAACATTCGTCCGTACGTCGCCCTTGCCTATGCTGAGCTACTCATGTTTACTCTTTGCCTCACTAGAGCGCACTTTACGACTTTATACGTACATGTGTGGGTCCTAATGACCTGTCAAGTACGATTCTACCGACCATGGAAAAGGCACTCCTTCGCTCCCCAGAATACTCTCTAAGCGGTAAGCTACATCACGTTCCTTTCCTTCTATTTCACCCCTGAGCCTATACCAATCTCCAGTCATCAGCGACTTCCTCCTAGCGTACTCACATCCCCTGGACACCCCCACTCTCAAAAAGCTGCTCACTTGTACTCTCAACTCCGCCAAATCAAGTAATCCCGTAGTCCGCACCAATGCCTCAGCCCTCTTCAAGGTCCTCCTCACCAAGGCCCCATCAGAGTTACTTGAGAGCATAGTTTCAGACGTATTGGCGCTCCCGTTGACTGGGAAGACTACAGGCGTGGACCATCGTATAACACTATATACTATGCTATCAACCGTTCCGGCTAGCGATGGAGCATCCATGGGCGTTGCGAAAGCCCTTCCGACGTTGATGGTGAAAGAGACGAATGATATTGCTACATCGATCCTCACACGTACACTTCCCACACACCTGACACATCATCTCAACCAAAATACGCCCATACCCACCGACATAACGACTGTGATCGCGAAAGAGATGAATAGCACGAAACCCGTGATGAGAAGGGCATTCGTTGGTGTTGTGGGCTCTGCGTTGTGGGAAGTTGGGAACGTTAAGGGCAGGGAAGCTTTGGAAGTGTTTACGAAAGCTGTGATAGGAGCATTGGAGGGTAATCTGAAGACAGTGATCGCGAACCCTTCGGGAACTGCTGCTGGCCCTTTGGAAGGGTATGTTGCCTTGGCGGTGTTGCTTGGTCCTGTGGGCAAGTCTGGAAAGTTTGGTAAGTACTCAGGTTCCTTCCCTAACAGGTCGGGTTTGACCGATTGTGGGTTGCAGATGACGTCGTATCGCGTAGTACATCCGCCGATATACTTGTTGGAACATCGACGAAGCCTTCGTTCCTCATTTGGGATAAAGTCTACCAACGAATCCACGATCCAGAGGAAGAACTGTGGTTATTACGCGCTGCTGAGCTCGCCGTTGACAAGCTACAATCAGAGCTGTTCAAGAACCAAAACTTGAGGTAAGCCAACCAAGCGATGTGTTGCACCTTCTGACGTGTAATTGGTTGTGAACCCAGGATCCAGCTAGGCTCCGTATTCGTACATCTCTCGGTGCACTCCCAATCCTCAGATGTCCGAAGAAAGGCGATCCAAACGCTCGAAATAACAGTCTCTCGATCCCCACAACTCCTCAATGTCCTTCTGCGAGACGCGCTCATGTTCTCACTTACGAGATCTGCTGTACCGAGCAAACCTCCTGTGTCTGCCGTTACCGCTACGTCACCTTCGGGTGAAGAACAGGAAAAGCCGGTGGTGGATAATCGGAGGAGGTTTGCCGCGCTGTTGTTGTGCTGTGCGAGCATTGGGGAGGAGGCAGGAAATGGGGTCGGTGGAGCTCTGAGGGATTCGTTGCTCGTTGATTTGGTAGTGCTGGCGCATCATCCTATGATTTGTACGTCTCCTTTCCTTTTTCTCGAGTTTTACGAACAGTTCCGGGTATGAGGGATAAGCTGGCGAGGGTGCTGATCGGATTTCGACTTTCGACTTGATAGGTGTACCTTCGAGGTTGCTGTGGATCGAGCTTTGCCAGAGGGCAGGTGCTGATCCTCATGACCTTGTCAGTAGTAATATGGATCTGGCGATGAAGAACGTTCTGGAGGCATCTACTGTCGATGCCAAGGTGAGTTTTTTTTTCGGACATAGCTCAGTTGCTGACTGTATTATTCTTTTTGTGTGCGCATATCTGCGTGATACCAGTTCGGTTTTGCAGATGCGAGTTATCGCGCTGTTAGTACCCTCGCGTTCGTATGCCCTGAAATCGTCCTTCCCCGGATAATGGACCAGCTCCGAGTGGATGTTGATGTTGCAGCTCTTAATGGCTTGACGGAGGATGACATTGGGATTTGGGAGACGCCTGAAGGAACGACATTTGTTGATGGTAAGCTCCTTCCATACATGCATCCCACACATGCATCCCTCCCATATCCATCATCGCTCACACAAATCTCTCTTCCCCTCTCCCTCTCACAGTCCTGTCCTCCCAAAAGAAAGAAGAAGGCCCCAAGAAAGGGAAGGACGCCGACATCGCCAAGTGGGAAGCTGAGCTGCGTCAATCCCTGGCATCCAAAAAGGGCGCGTCCCTGCCGCGCTCTCAAAGCAAGCCCAGGCTCTCGTCAAAGCTCAGCTCGAGAAAGAAGCTGCCATCCGGCAACGGGTCTCTACTCTCCGGTCGAACCTTGTTCGGGGACTGGCGTTTATAAGGAGTGTCGTCGGTATATGCGCCACGTCCACCACCAGTGCGAACGAGGTGATGAAGGAGATGAAATGCTATGTGCAGCCTATTGCGGAGTTGTTATTGGAGGGCGCGATGGGGGAGTGGTCTGTGAAGTTGGTAGGGGAGTATGCGTTCGCGACGTTCGTCGATCTGGCGAGATGTTGTTCGGAAAGACTGGACACTCTCAGGAAGTGGGTCGGTGTGGCTGTTTTGAGGGCGCTGGAGGTGTCTTGCGTTCCAGAGGAGGTGATGGCTGAGCCGTTAAATTGTATGTTTATTTTTCATTTTATTTCCGTTACCCTGCTGAGTCTGTGATGGTTTTCTTTCGTGGATGATTGATGCGATGGGACGTTTGCTCGTATGTTCGATTTGCAGCACTCGTACTTCGGGTACTTTATAGGCTACGAACCCTCTCGGAACAAGCTCCGTTCGATGCTGCCACTTTCTCCTATGCGTTTTTCCTACTCGGATGTGTCCTACGCAAAGGTGGAATCGATGTTTCAGACGATGAAGAAGTTCTCGAACAAATCGCACTGGTGCTCGACGTGATCAAATTTCATGCAAGTGAATGTACGTTCGTCACCCTCCCAAGCCCGTTGTCAGTGCTTTGTTTACTCCTTCACAGTCTCCGATGTCAAGTTCCCCAGAAAAGCGGCTATGGAGCACGTTCTTCATGTTATCAGACATCAACCGCGACTAAGCAAAGAGGCGTCGATTGTGCTGATTGATCTTGGAGAGGCTGTTAGGAATAGTGCGAGCAGAGATGAAGTGGGAGTGTTGATAAATGGGACGTTGCTTCAAGAGACCCATGTCCGAAATTCGTGTTTACAGGCTCTCCAGGTTAGTCCTGTCGAAGTTTCTTACGCTAGGAGCTTAGGTTTAGCTGACGACGACGACAAACGTTTTGTCTTCCTATTGGATAGCCATTTGATCTGACCGATTTCGACTGGTCAGCTCAGCTCTGGGTTGCCTGCCACGATGATGATGAACAGAATGCGAGACTGGCGAATCATGCATGGGAGGATAATGGCCTTGATGTGCCTGAGAATTTCGTTGAGCTACTAGACTTCTTAGGTGAGGGTTGTTCAGTTCGACGTGGCTCTCAAAGTTTTGACCCATAGGATTTACTAGGACACGACAATGCATACGTCAGGACGAGTTCCGCGGCTGCCATTGCGGAAGCAGTTGAGCACCACCCGCAGACCAGTGAGAAGATTGTCACTGCTCTGCAGGATCTATATCGGGAGAAGGTGCGGGCGGTTCCTCAGTTTTGCTTGTAATATATTGCTTACCATTCGACAGGCCAAAATTCTCGCTCCCGAGTTCGATCAGTATGTGAGTTTTGTGTTTTATATCATTGCTACATGAGGATCCTGAGAGGGTGCTTGAAAAGGGGATGGTAATCGCACAAAGTTTGGATCGCGCTGATCCATGGCCTACTCGGGTCGCGATCGCTGTAGCCTTTGAGCAACTCGCGCCGTCCTTCCCCGATACTGCGGTCGAATCGTTCTTCAATTTCCTCATCCAAGACGAGGCCTTAGGTGACCGATCTCCTGAGGTCCGCCGAGAGATGTTGCAGGCTGGTACCACCATTGTGGATTACCACGGTGCATTCCGACTGGCCGGACTTCTATCGACTTTTGAAAACTACCTCGCTGGTCCGAGTTCTGCGAACGAAACCGGCGATCAGATCAAGGAAGCAGTCGTCATTCTGTTCGGTCGGGCGGCCAGACATCTCGAGGCCGCTGACAACCGTATCCCAAGCATCGTGGACCGGTTGGTCGAGGCGCTCAAGACGCCCGCTGAACAGGTCCAGATGGCAGTCTCCGATTGTCTCGTACCGCTCGTGAAGCTTATGGGTGATCGCAGCGAGCAGCTGATGGATCATCTCTTCGACGAGTTATTCAATGCTCCCAAGTACGCAGCGCGGCGTGGCGCAGCGTACGGATTAGCTGGGGCGATCAAAGGACTGGGTGTTGGCGGCATGAAGCAGTACGACGTTATGAACCGCTTGCGTGCTGCCACCGAGGAGAAGAAACGTTTCGAACTTCGTCAAGGAGCCATGTTCGCTTTCGAGACGCTGTCCAGTACCCTCGGGCGATTATTCGAGCCTTACATCACATTCATTCTTCCGTTGCTTCTCACTGCCTTTGGTGATGGTACCGCCGATGTGCGTGACGCGGCGCAAGATGCTGCTCGGGTCATCATGGGGAATATGTCCGGTTATGGTGTCAAGCTGATCTTACCCTCGTTGCTTTCGGGTCTCGACGAGAAACAGATGGCGGTCGAAGAAAGGATCCATCGAATTGTTGGGCATGATGGCATACTGCTCTCCAAGACAGCTGTCGCTCTCGCTTCCGATCGTCATCCCACGTCTCACTGGCGTGCTAACGGATACGCACGCACAGGTGAAAGTGTCGGCCAACAAGAGTTTGAAACAGTTTGGAGAGGTGATCAGTAATCCGGAGATTCAGGCTTTGGTTCCTACGCTACTCAAGGCGCTTGTTGATCCTATGAAGACGACCAACGCGTTATCTGCGCTCCTCAAGACTTCGTTCATGCATTATATCGATCATTCGTCTTTGGCGCTTGTAAGTGATTGATTGATCTGGCGGGAGTTATGTAGACTTAGCCGTGGACAGGTCATTCCAATAATTGAACGTGGTTTGAGAGACCGTGGGGCCGAAGGAAAAAAGAAAGCTGCACAGATAGTGGGCAACTTGGCATCGCTGACGGATTCCAAGGACTTCGTTCCCTATCTTTCTGCCTTGTTGCCGATGGTGCATCTCGTCCTCGTAGATCCTGTCCCAGAAGCACGCGCTACCGCTGCAAAGACCCTTGGAACACTCGTCGAGCGCCTCGGAGAAATCCATTTCCCTGACCTAGTCCCAGGACTTCTCAGGACACTGAAGACGGAGACGTCAGGTGTGGATCGTCAAGGTGCCGCACAGGGTCTGAGCGAAGTCCTCTCTGGACTCGGAATGGAGAGATTGGAAGGTCTACTCCCCGATATCATCGCGAACGCGCAGTCGCCACGGAGCACCGTACGCGAGGGCTTCATGTCCTTACTTGTCTATCTCCCTGCGACGTTTGGCAACCGGTTCCAGCCACACCTTCCCAAGATCATATCCCCGATTCTCAGTGGACTTTCGGATGTGGAAGAGTATGTTCGCGAGGCTGCGATGAGGGCCGGACGAATGATCGTCACCAATTATTCGGCCAAGGCAATCGATCTGCTACTACCGGAGCTCGAACAGGGCATGTTTGACCCAGGATGGCGGATCAGGGTAAGTTCCTTCACCAGCCTGTTTTCGTTCCTTGGCACAAAATAAACAACGCTTGTTTTGTTCTAGCAATCATCGATTACATTGGTGGGAGAACTGTTGTTCAAAGTGTCTGGCATCAGCAGTAAGGTAGACTTTGGAGATGAGGAAGAAGTGGCAGAAGCAGCCGTGGCCGAATCTTCGCGTCGTGCCCTTACGGAGGTGCTCGGTGTTGAGCGCCGTGATCGTATTCTTTCAGCGCTGTACCTGGCAAGACAGGATGCTGTCAATGTCGTTCGTCAATCATCGATCCACATTTGGAAGGCTCTCGTGCACAACACTCCCAGAACAGGTAAACGTCAGTAGTTCAGATGGCCGGGGTTAGCTCACCCTGATCTTCGTAGTCCGCGAAATTCTGCCTGAGTTAATGGGCCAGCTCGTCAAGCTGTGCTCTAGCGGAGAGTATGAGCAGCAGGAGGTGAACTCATTGTTTGTTAATACGCGAACGCTGCTTATCTGTTGAGTGTAGACGGCTACACGGACGACGACTGAGCTCTGCCGCAAGTTTGGCGACAAGATGATGGGCGAGATGGTGCCGATTCTGCAGGCCAAAGTTTCTTCGCCTGACGCTCGTACCCGTGAAGGGGTCTGTCTCATGCTATCAGATATCATGTTAGTGTATCCTGTTTTATGCAGAATTCCTGTATTGACGGATTTTCAGGGAGAACACGACTGACAGCCAGCGCGAGGGTCATCAAAGCGAGATTGTGAACATGGTCCGCAGCTCACTTGTCGATGATGACGCCATGGTTCGGACGGCGGCAGCGAAAGCATTTGACACGCTTCAGGAGCACATTGGAGCCAAAGCCATTGACCAAACTATACCGTACGTTGTTGGAAGCCCTGCGTCAGCCCGGTGAAAGCTCTGGTACTGCCCTACAGGCCCTTCGGGAGGTCATGTCGGTGAGTGACGCTGTTGTCTTGGCTGGCAGACGCATGACCTGATTTTATATCTTAGGTCCGCGCATCTACTGTGTTCCCTGTTTTGATCCCCACATTAATAGCTACGCCAATGACTGTCTTCAATGCTCGAGCCCTTGCATCTCTCGTCACGGTGGCTGGAAACGCTCTCAGTAAACGCCTGACGGTCATTCTAAATGCGCTCGTGAAGGTGCTGGAGGACGAAAAAGACGAAGAACTACTTGGTGCCCTGGATGAAGCACTGCGTGCTCTACTGGAATCAATAGGAGACCCAGAAGGTTTGAACACGTTGATGCTATTGCTCCTAGGATGGTATGGGAACCTAAATCAAGCATGTAACAGATAGACTGATTTTGTCGCACAGGACTAAGAGCGATGCGCCCAAGCGACGCGCTAGCGCTTGCACCATGTTCTCCATCTTTTGCGAGGAATCGGAGCTCGACTCATCGTTGTACCGAGTGGATTGGGTACGGCAGCTGATTTCTTTGTTCGATGACCCACAAGTACCAGTCCATACCAACGCCTGGCAAGCGTTCGACACTTTCGTGAAGTCCATACCTAAAGACGAGCTGGAACCGCTTGTGGTTCCTCTCCGTCGGACGATCGAGGGAACGGGGTCTCCCGGACAAACTGTTGCCGGGTTCAACCTGCCAAAAGGAGTGGCCCCGACTGTGTCAATTATTATCGCAGGCCTTACTACGGGAAGCAACGAACAACGCGAAAACGCAGCCTATGCCATCGGCGACCTCGTCGATCGGACAGAGGAATCTGCAATCAAACCGTTCGTTGTGCCTTTCACTGGTCCTCTCATCCGTGTTGCGACGCAAGCCACAACCTATCCCCCTGGTGTCAAGACCGCTATTCTTTCTGCTCTCGCTTCCATGTTGGAGAGAATACCAAACCATGTGAAGCCTTTTTTCCCTCAGTTGCAGCGAACGTTTGTCAAATCCATCAGCGATCCATCGAGCATTGTTGTCCGCACCCGTGCTGCTGACGCGCTCGGAATTCTTATGCGCAGTCAACCTCGTGTGGATCCAGTTGTAACTGAGCTCATTGGTAGCGCACGTGGTAGCGAGGAAGAGATCGCGGCAAGCTTCGTCCTGGCATTGTCTTATGTTGTGCGGAGCGCAAGCGTGCACGGAGGGATTGGAGACAAGGTCAGGGAGACCTGTGTCGAGTTGGTCCATGAAGCTTTCCGTGAGAGTCATGAAGGTAATTGATATGCTTCTACATCTCACTCTATGCCAACAATCAATGCTTATCTATTTCAGATCATTACATGCAGGCGATGGCTGGGCTCGTCGCTTCCTTATCCGGGAACCCGCAGTGTCTGAAATCAGTCGTGAGGTGAGGTCTCCGTTCATTACCGTCTAAAACTAAGCTAACACCTTACGCTCGAATTAGCACATATCTAGTCTCTGGCACCCCTGCATCAGCACTGTGCTCTCACACTATCCTCGCGGTGCTCCAACCAGAGGACGTCGATTACTGCATCAGTCCCGACGACACCCTCTTCGCCAGACTAGGGGTACTGCGCAGCGTAGCGCTCAAAGTGAAGGAAAGCGCAGCAAACGAGCGACCCGCCATCGCGCGGCCAGCAAGGGATGCTCGAGAAGTTCTCAAGGAGATGGCGACCGGCGGAGATGAGAGCCTGGCTGGAATATTCTGATTGTATGCAGACAGACAGACATTTTTTATCATTCATGTTTGCAGGACTACACTTCCCTTGAAAATACTAAATGGATCTACGAGTTGGTGGATGAAACCTTTGTCATAGAAATATGCTGTGCTGGGGTGAGGTGATGATGTACAGTTGAATTGCTCATAATGTATGTCATCACAATGTATAAATCTCATTTTGTATAGACTTTCCATGGATCCCATTGTGGGCGGCAGGAAAATTGTGAATTTTTGTATAATGAATAAAGTATTGGCACCACATGGCAAATATACAATACGACATGACCAATTTTGCGGGTGGGGACCAGCCACTGGAGATGACATTGTCCAAGATGACATTGTTTTGTCCAGATATTTATATTCACAATCTAAAATTAATAAACATTACATTAAACCCAACGTTAACGATGTTGGCGGTCGGCGACTCGGCGGCGTCATAGAGTGGTTCTATGGCCTTCATAGCAGCAGCAACGTCTCCTTCAGCATCCATGACAGCCGCAAGAGCTGGTCGCCAATCCGCGTCAACGTAGCGATCCCCAAGATGGGCAGCCAAGCGAGCTTCCACTTCGGGCCAATTTTCCACCCAACTGGCTGGATCATATCACTCAGGTTATCGAGAGAAGTCCGGATATTTCGAGCTCACGTACAACGGGGCTTCAAGCATTACTTGATGCTACGCAAACATCTCTCGATACATACTTTACTCGTTAACTACGTGGTGTGCACTGTGTAAAATAATGTTGTCGTGTCACGCATTTGGCGGGGGTCACGTCGTGTCACATCATGTCACCCCGTGTGACCTTTTCCGTGATGTATATTGCTGGTATTGTATAAGCATAGAGGCGGTCCCACCGCGATACAGTATGAGCAATTCAACTGTATACAAATGGAACTAGTCTCCGAACTTTCTCTCAACATCTATTTACCAATACGCAAGCTTCCTTCGTAACCTCGTCTAGTTGAAATGGTATTTCCGACACTCCTTCACCGAAAGGGTGCAGGAACAGCTCCTCACTGGCATCCTCGGGCTCCGAGGGATCTGCGAGGAAGGGCTGATACAGCGCGCCGCGCGGAGTGATTCCTTGGTCGCAACCCGCTGGCATGTATAGTTCCTCGACAATCCTCCAGACCTATGATAGAGATTGCGTTTCGTATCATGATACGCCTTACATCTTTCTCTTTACATCGCTCCCGGTCCCCGGTGCAGGAAGAATATGATTCAGACGCTCCCCCAGCTACCTCAGACTCGAGCACCCTGTACCACGCGACGGGCACCATTGACGACCTAACTCACGCCTTGACCAACTTCTTAATAAGCGTCCCTTCACACCAACTCCAGATACAAATATGCTGTTGTCGCAGAACTTCTACCAGCGACTTACGCCGGGTCTTGTAAATCACAAGGTTGCGGAGGCATCGAAAAGACCGCGTTGCAGGAGTTGGAAGAGGCACACGGCGCACTTACGAGAATGACTGCTCACGATGCACGTATCGTGGGCTTGATACCAGGCCAGCGGCGGTCATCCAAGAGGATGATGCCTTTCGGCAAGAACGTGACAACCGAGTTCGCAGAAGCACGTCTGGCTACCCTCAAAGACGGCGCAGGTAATTAAGCCCCTATAACATCCAAGTATAAACTAACTCGTTTCACTTCAGACAAGCTACAAGCCCAAGTTCGCTGCTTACAAGACGGCCTAGAAATCAAGTGTTTGCAACGATTCGAGTCCTCAGAATCACTCTTGCAAGACGGTCATTCTGAACCCGCTGGTAAAGGTGCTGGAAGATGAAAACGACGAAGAGCTACTTGGCATCTTGATGCAGCACTGCGTGCCCTACGGGAATCAATAGGGGAGCCAGAAGGTTGGAACACGTCGATGTTATTGCTTATACGATGGTGTGGGACTTCAATCAAACATGTAATAGATTGACTGATTTTGTCACACAGGACTAAAAGCGATGCGCCAAAGTGACGCGCTAGTCCTTGCACCGTTTTCTCCATGTTTTGTGAGGAATATTCATCCTTGTACCGAGTGGATTGGGTAGGGCAGCTGATTTCTTTGTTCGATGACCCACAAGTACAAGTCCATACCAATGGCTGGCAAGCGTTCGACACTTTCGTGAAGTCCATACCTAAAGACGAGCTGGAACCGCTTGTAGTTGCTCTCCGCCGGATGATCGACTCGGAGGGAACGGGGACTCCCGGACAAACTGTTCCCAGGTTCAACCTGCCAAAAGGGGTGGCACCGACTTTGCCAATTATATCGCAGGCCTCACTATGGGAAGCAACGAACAACGCGAAAACGCACCCTATGCCATCGGCGACCTCGTCGATCGGACAGAGGAATCTGCGATCAAACCGATTGTTGTGCTTTTCACCAGTCCTCTCATCCGTGTTGCGACCCAAGCTACAACCTATTCCCCCAGTGTTAAGACCGCTATTCTCTCTTCTATGTTGAAGAGAATACCAAACCGTGTGAAGCATTTCTTCCCTCAATTGCAGCGAACGTTTGTCAAATCTATCAGCGATCCATCCAACATTGTCGTCCGCACCTGTGCTGCTGACGTGCTCGGAGTTCTTATGCGCAGTCAGCCTCGTATGGATCCAGTTGTAACTGGGCTCATTAGTAGCACAGGTGGTAGCGAGGAAGAGATCGCGACAAGCTACATCCTGGCATTGTCTTACGCTGTGCGGAGTGCAAGCGTGCACGGAGGATTGGTGCCAAAGTCAGGGTGACCTATGTCGAGTCAGTCCATGAAGCTTTCCGTGAGAGTCATAAAGGTAATTGATTACTACTTCTACATCTCACACCATTCTAACAATGCCTATTTACTTCAGATCACCATATGCAGGCGATGACTGGGCTCGTCGCTTCCTTATCCGGGAACCCGCAGTCAGTTTAAAGTGAGGTCTCCTTTCGTTACCGTCCAAACCCAAACATCTTACGCTGGAAATAGCTCATATCTCGTCTCCGGATCCCCTGCATCGGCGCTGTGCTCTCACACTGTCCTCGCCGTGCTCCAACAGGGGACGTCGACTACTGCATCAGTCCTGACGACGCGCTTTTCGCCAAACTAGGGGTACTGCGCAGCCTAATGCCCAAAATGACACAGCAAACGAAGCGCCCCATCGCCCGGCCAGCACGGGACGCTCGAGAAGTTCTCAAGGAGGTGGCGGTAGACGGAGATGAGACCTGGATCGAGTATTCTGATTGTATGCAGACGGACATTCTTTGGTCCTTCATTCACGTTTCCAGGACTACACACCCTTCGAAACTACTAAATGCCTCAACGAGTTAATGGTTACTGGATGAATCCCGATCGCAAGGTGAAATGAAACTGTATCTATGGCTCTAGCTTTTCGACCTACCCGTAATAGGTCAGAGGGTATCCCAACAACTCACACTGAGCTTGCTCCAAATAGGGTGCGTTGGAGAGTGGGACATTGAAGATGCGGAGTGGTGTTTCGGCATGGGGCGTGACCTGCTCCCAAAGACCGCCCTGCATCAGAGCCGCGGTAGTAGTGGTATAACCTCTCGCAACCAGGGAGGCACGGGACGAGTTCGGATTGTACGTCCTCGCGAACGCTGACCAAGCGTCAGCGACGATCTGCGAAAGGACGAGGTCGTTCCAGTCACGGAAAGGGAGAGCAACCTGGCCCAAGGTTCCAAACGTGTAGTACAAGTCACCAGAGTGGCAGCTGGCGATTTGTGAGAAGACAGGGCACCCACGACATGATGGATAATAGGGATCTTACTTGAAGTACGGCAAGTTGGGATCTCCGTAGGGGTATTCGGCGGTCACAGGAGAGGGGCATATAACTCAAATAGCTCCTGTGGAACTCGAGATGTACACAGACGGGAAGATGTCGTTCTTGGCAGCAGCTAGGTGCAAACACCTAGATATCTCCTCACATAAATATGTGAAATGAACGAAAAGAGCATGCTCTTACCGACATTGACCATCGGTTGCAACGCGAGAGCTAGCACTGAACGGGTCCCACGTGGCATTGGCACCAGAAGGGATAGGGAAGAGGCCAGAAGCGACGATCATATCTCTGAAATTTTCACACAGGCTGCAAGCTATCAGTGTGCCGCGCTCCAGGATAGCTAGTGCATCGATATACCTACCCAAGTCCCATGAGGGACTGACCCTCAGTGGTGTTCGGCGTTGGCCATGTAGGAAAGTCCAACATGAAAGCTGTATCGTCTCTCATCCAGCCGAAAATCACATGAGCTGGCGCAGTAGGACCAGTGCCATCGAGCTCCAGCTGGTTAGTAGTGATGTAGGTCCGTCGACAACAACGTATCTAGGAACATGGTGAGCCATTCAAGGTCATCCAGGCAATATGACACAACACACCGTGGCGCAGTAGGCGCATTGACGAGAGTCTTGGCTGTGATACCACGCAAGCAAGTCAGGACGTCCGTCGCGTTTGCGCAACCGACATACTCGATGAGCGGCTCCGCAGCAACGGAATACTCCTGCTCGATGGCATAATAGTTTGAGTACGTGCTGGCATATCCAAACCCGGCCAGGTTGCTCTGAGCGATGGCACATGCGAAGCGCCCGAACGCGGGCTTCGCAGCTAGGAGCGCGCGCACTTGGGCTGCACCTGAGGACTGGCCAACTATTGTGACGCGGGACGGATCTCCTCCGAAAATCTGCAATATGTTCTTGCACCCAGCGAAGAGCGGTGATCTGTAGGAACATCAGAAAAATATTATCAGTTTTCTCCAAGTCGAGGAGCCCACCTGGTCAGCAATGCCATAGTTGCCACTGGTAACGCCATCTTGCAGTGTCAAGAAGCCGATTGGGTTCAGGCTAACGAAGACCAGGATGGGTATCTTCCGCAGAACACACCACCGCCACTGGTAAACGCTCCTCCGTAGATCGAAAACATGACTGGCTTTAAACTTTTCGAAGTCGAGGCGTCACGCGGGGGTACGAAGTCTGGATGTTCAAGTGAGGCAATCTTCAGAACCGTAACCGATCTGAGTGCATGAAGCCCCATAGGTCAGAGCGGTGATGTTTCCTGCGCTGCTGTATACCTTGGAGTACGTCCAGCGTTCGAAGGATCCGCATAAGGGATGTCGATGAAACGGAAAGAGAAATGGTCGGGCGTGCTAGAAACAGTATGGAAAGCAGGACAGCCGTGCTCTTGGTCACGTCACAAAACACTATACCAAGGTAACCGCAGATCACAGGACTTCGAAAACCGCTGATATGTAGATCAAATTTCAGGGTAGTACGCAGAAATATATTATTGGAGACTCGGAGTTCCGGCTGTGCCACTGCGCCGCGGCGCGCCCTCAGCAAACTGGTTTGAGCTGTACAGAACTGTAAGTCCACTACAACAGGGCTCACAATGCCTATATATCTTCGTCTGACTCTGATCCCACCAGTATGAGGGAGAAGATGTTTCATATTTAGCTACTAGCAACTACACAATACAGCATAATTTCAGAAACAAGCTGGGGCTGAATAAATGGGAATAGAAACGAGCGGTGGGGTGAAAAACGTGTGGATGGGGTAAAAAAACGCGTGGGTGGAAGTCATGCTCCATTTTCGACACGTCAGGTCTGCTTTCGAGACGGCGGGATTATTTGAGGCGATGGGATCCATTTTTGAGGCGACGAGTCCATTCGTGATGCGGTGGGTCAACTCGGGTCTGCTTTTGAGACGGCGGTGTTGTATTTGGGCCAGCAGGTCCATTTTGATGCAGCGAGTCCGCTTTCGAGGCGACATGATTATTTTGGTCCACTTTTGGGACGGCGGGGGCAACGGGTCCGATTTCGAGGCAGTGGGTCTGATTTTGACGCTGGGCCTGTCCCCGACACGTCTGCGTCAGGTCCGTTTGTGATACGGTGGGCCCGTTTTCGACACTTCGGGTCCACTTTTGAGACGGCGGGGTTGCTCTTGAGGCGACAGGTCCAATTTTGAGGCGTGGCCCCGTCCCCGACACGTCGGGTCCTTTTTGAGACAGTGGGGTCGCTTGAGGTGACGGGTCCGTCTGTGGGGCTGTGATTCCGTTATGAGGCCCAATGATTTTTGAGGCGATAAGTCCTTATGAGGTGCTGGATCCGTTTTCGACACGTAAGGCATGCTGAGGCACGAGTAAGAAGTTTCGGGCCAGGGAGCCATCTCGGGGGTAGGTGTGCAGTTTCGGGCACGGTTGCAGCGCGGGTGAGCTGTTTTGGGTGTTTTGGACCTTGGTTGCAGGCGTGTACGACAGGCGACGACGTTTAGCCGTTGGATTGGATGTCGGCATTAATGCTGCCAGCGTCACGGTCGTTCTCAGATGTGACCTAGTGCTGTACAGATACTATTATAATAAATTTTACGGAGTAATATATTATAATAGTATTGTATCAACAGTTCCTCGACAAGTATCTACTCGTAACATAATGGTATCATAATGTATTTGTAGGGTAATCATATTTAATACTATCTAATGGTTATGGTGGATGGAAACATCAGCGAGGTAGCCAGCATCTTGTCCAAGACCTTTCTTGAGCCATTCCTTCGTAACCACTGTCTTCGACGCTGTCACGGCAGTTAGTGATGCATCGGGCCCGGCTTGAGAGGGCTTGGGCCTACTCAAATCCGAAGCCGGGCCAGGATGTGGGGCTCAGGCTTGATATAGGGAACTATGACCCTTCACCACTACAGCTCCTGTACTACAAGCTTGAGTGTTAACCTTGACTTCGACCTAGTTGACCTCGATCAGGTCAAAGTCAATGTATGATCATGCAATTGTGGTGACAGAATAGCTACCATAGTAAGCTAAGTTGTAAATAAAAAATAATGAGAAAAGTACTATGTTCCAACTGTGTGCGCACATGTCGTTGCCATGACTGCACGTCGGGCATGCAGAACATGGCACGAGGCATCGTCATCATCACAGGCTGCACCCCGAGAACCTAGGGTGCATGGCATGCTTAGCGTGTATTGACATGCGCAACATCTTGACGTCGTCTGTACACAGGATTAGGCTGTGTTGGGCACAATGCGAGTGGGAGACTTACGTGATCAACAAACTGTATAGGTTCGCCAGGGGGGACGACGAGATGGACAGTTGTTGGAGTTGCGACCTCCAAGAAACAATTCATTTGTATCCACTGAACCACCGATGAGCCATGTCTTGCCATTGGTGAGTGCAGTGAATTCACGTTGCTCAGCTGGATTTTGCCGGACGCTGAGCACGAAGACACTGGATGCCACAGCTGCGATAAGTGCTTGGTCTTCATTGTTGTGACGTGGCTGGGTCCTTGTTGCGTCAGTTATCAATAAATAACTACGCACTCTGGTCTCTGTGCATCAGCATGGATAGGTTGTATCACGACTGCGTGAGTTGTTCGTGCATCATGGCAGCCTATAGTGTTGTCGTCTGAGTTACTGCGTGGTTGTCGCGGCTGGAGTCACGTAGGTGTGCTGGTTCATGACGTGCGTGCATTATCTCGTAACTGTGCACGAACGGCGGGACTCACCTGACACCGCATGAGAACTCGCCTGCAGCAACCCACCTTTAGCTGAAAGAAAAAGTTAGAAGGTATATAGTATTGGAACGGATGGAAATGCCTCGCCACCAAACGTTACCATCATGTCATGTGTGTTCCCGGTGCGATGGAGTTGTTTCGCTATGTAAAAATGATAGATAAATCATAATTATATTCGTGCATGTAGTTACAACAAAGGCTCGACAGAGATCTGTTTTTGAGGCGACAGGGACCATTTTTGAGGCGACGGTGACCGTTTTTAAGGCGATGGGGGCAGTTTTTGAGGTAATGGGGCCATTATTGAGGTGGTGGGGTGGTGTTTGAGGCGACGGGGCTGTTACTGAGGTGACGGGGCAGTTTTTGAGGCTACGAGGCCGCTACTGGGGCGATGGATTCGATTTCGAGTCGATGGGGCCGTTACTGAGGTGGTGGGGTGGTTTTTGAGGCGATGAGGCTGTTACTGAGGTGGTGGAATGGCTTTTGAAGCGACGGGGCTGTTACTGAGGTGATGGGATGGTTTTTGAGGCGACGGGGCTGTTTGTGAGGTGACAGGGCTGTTTTTGAGGCGACGGGGCCGCTACTAAGGCGATGGATTCGATTTCGAGTCGATGGGGCCGTTACTGAGGTGGTGGGGTGGTTTTGAGGCGACGGGGCTGTTACTGAGGCGGTGGGATGGTTTTGAGGCGATGGGGCTCTTTGTGAGGTGACGGGGCTCTTTTTGAGGCGACGAGGCCGCTACGATGTGGTACGGTCGCTTTTGAGGCGATGGATTCGATTTCGAGTCGAGGGGCCGTTACTAAGGTGGTGAGGTGCTTTTTGAGGTGGTGGGGTGCTTTTTGAGGTCACGGGGTGCTTTTTGAGGTGGCGGGTCTCTCTTTCTGATGTGGTGGGCTGGTTTGTGAGTGCAACGGGACCCGTTTCTGAGGCAGCGGGGTGGTTTCTCAGTGACCGATCCATTTTTGAGGCGACGGGCCCATTTCTGAGGTGGACAGGTCATTTTGGAGGCGGCGGATCCGTTTTTGAGGCGATGGTGTCGTTTCGGAGGTGGTGGGTTGGTCTTTGAGGTGAACGATCCATTCGTGAGGCGATGGAGCCGTTTCCGAGGTGATGTAGTTGTTTTCAAGGCGGCCAGTCTATTTTTGAAAACAATGTGAACAATGTGCAAAGTCACGTGACATGCTCAAGTCCCAAATTTCGACAAGTCCCAACTCGGCCTTAGGAAAACAATGGCTACATTTTTTGAATAAACTGTGCCACACTGTAGACTACTGTAGTACTGTGGCCTGTGTAGCTGTACCACTGTACCACTGTGGTGGTGTGCTGAAGCTATGGTTTGCTGTAGTCTATTGTGGAAGAGGCCTTATTGCTGTAGCATTCTATATGCTGAAAGAATTAACCCCCACGTCGGGGGTCACCGGTCACCTACAGACTACTGATGCTTTGCTAGCAGTGTTCGAAGTCTCGCGATCGTCCTATCGTCAATAAGGAATGTGTGACATTAGTAATCGAGCACGGCTGTCCTGCTTTCCATAGACGAGAGCTTTCGTAGGCTCGAAATCGCCCATCACTAAAACTCAATTTATGTTAGCATGCCTTGTATCACATTATAATATCTGCAATGAGTAAATTTTGACACAATCTGGCAGTGAACCTGGTAAGGTCTTATGGACCAATATAACGCTATCCTCCCTGCCGGAACGTACACATTCTGCGCGTTGTTAGGATGACTCCCAAGTCATACACCTCCGGCTAAGGACTGCTAGCAGTCAGGTTGTTTATATTATCATGGGCTGGAGTATCAAGAAGCCTGCCCATCGCTAGTCACCAACTTCATGGACAGATGGAGCAACATCACCAAATCAGCAAGTCGCTGTATAGCTGGGAACAGCTGTCAAGGTCACACACCATTGTACAGATTCACAACACTAGCCTTCCATTTAATAGATTCAGATCTACCACTTATTTTTCATGTATTCACGTTGTACATAACTAAAGTAAATATATAATCTACAATATGGGGTGAAAAAACAAGCCGGTGGGCTACAGGGACCAAAATGAGCGGGGAGGGACCAGAACGAGCAGGGAGGGCCAGAACGAGCGGGGAGGGCCAAAACGAGTGGATGGGGGCCAACACGAGCAGGTAGGGTCCAAAATGAGTGGGTGGGGTCCAAAACGAGCAGGCAGGGTTCAAAACAAGCCGATGGGGGCCAAAACAAGTGGGCAGTGATCAAAATGAGTGGGAGGGAACCAAAAGAGCGAGCAGGGACCAAAACGAGCAGGTGAGGACCAAAATGCGCGGGCAGGGACCGACACAAGCCGGTGGGGGGGCAAAACGAGTGGGCGGGGACCAAAACAAGCAAGCCAGGGGCCAAAACGAGTGGCTGGGGACCAAAACGAGCGGGTATGGACCGAAACGAACTGGTGGGGGCCAAAAAAAGTGGGCAGTGACCAAAACGAGTGGGCAGGAACCAAACCAAGTGAGCAAGGACCAAAACAAGCCGGTGGGGGCCAAAACACGCAGGCAGGGACCAACACAAGCCGGTGGGGGCAAAACAAGTGGGCGAGGACCAAAACGAGCAGGCCAGGGCCAAAAAAAGTGGGCAGTGACCAAAATGAGTAGGCAGGAAGTAAACCGAGTGAGCAGGGTCCAAAACGAGCGGGTGGGGTCCAAAACGAACGGGTAGGGTCCAAAATGAGTCAGTGAGGTCCAAAACAAGCTGGTGGGGGCCAAAACAAGTAGGCAGTGACCAAAATGAGTGGGCGGGAACCAAAACGAGTGAGTAGGGACCAAAATGAGCGGGTGGGGGCAAAACGAGCGAGTAGGGTCCAAAATGAGTGGGTGGGTGTTGAAAAGTAGAGCTCCATCGAGTAGTTATTCGTGATACTTGGACAAGGTCGCAACAAGCGTGTTCCATCGCAGGCTCCTTCCCACCGCTGTTTCGAGTGTGAGGGCGACTTGCTAGGGAGAGGGACTTAGTGATATCTGAGTGGTAGTGTATTACAAAGCAAAGTCACATGATGCAACAAATTCAAACCCAGCACAACCTTAAGCTCCCTCACACTGGGGAGAGGCAATACAGAGCTATTTTCAAACTCAGCGCGTGACACTGGAATACTACACCAGAGGCAGAAACGACGGTCAGTCCCTTTGCAAGCTTATGCTGCAGACAAACATGAGTGGCTTGTATGACAGTTTAGATGCTAAAATCATGTCTTGTTGTAGTCTACTAAACAGATTTTCAAAAAACGCGCTATTTAGTCTACCTGACGCATGTTCCTCACATTATATGCCAATTTTTTGGAGATCTGCTATGTAGAATACATCAAGGGCCTTACATTCGGGCTGATCATGGTTTTAAACTTGCTGGTAGATCGAGGAATTGTGCTTGCAAAGGGAGGTCAATGGGAAGGTCCTATAATGTGATTAGTCAGCACAATGTATGGCACGACGCGACGCGACGAGCTCAGTTTATTTGGGTAATGCCATCCTCCTACATCAAAAATGACCGCTGGAAGAGGGGGAAGCGGCGCTCACCTGCACAAAAAGCTGCTGTCGAAGCTATGCTAGCTAGCCAACATGATACCAATAGCCCAGACAAGGAAAACGGCATGCGCCAAAACTCCATGCAACCCCCTGACGACTTCCTAAACATCCTGAAATCACATACCATAACATATGAAAAACACTACCGCAACGAGCGGTGCTGCCACAAGCGCACCTGCACTTGAGCAGCAAACCTTGAGCAGCAACTCCATACTGCTGAAGATGCAGCTCTTGTGACTGCAGAGCAATCTCGGCTGGACCAAGCAGTACTTTTGACCACTAACGGGGAGCTGGAACGACTCCGTCAACGCAATTGCTTACTCACCAAGCGTAACCATGCACTTACCATGCATGTTTCTCGTACACCACTCCAAAAAGCTCATGCCGTCAAAACAGCACAAGAGCAGATGACACGGCAGTCATCGTCCAAGTCGTCATTCTTGCTAAAAGAAAACAACATCATTACCGAGGATTCACGCGCCATGATTCGAGAACTCGTTGCAGACCTGGATGTGCCAGTGGCCAGCATACAAGGTGTCATCAAGGCTGTCGCTGAGGGACTACAGGTTCCATTGGAAGGGCGGGTCAGCCAGCGGAGTATTGGAAGAATAGTGAAGGAGGGTGGGGTAGCAGCTGATGTACAGCTTGTTGATGAAGTACTACAAGCCCAAGGTAATGCCACAGGTTTATGTCACTGATCAACAATAAGTATTAAAAGTAAAATGTAGGAATTACATTCAGCAGTGACGGCACAACCCACAAAAATATCAATTATCAGTCAAGGCACATCACCTATACCTCTCATGACGGTCTTGGCATCACTCGTTTTGCTGGCATTCAGCACGAAGTTGACCATACAAGCCAAACTCAGCTTGATGGGTGGAAGGCCATGATTGCCAACTTGTATTCCACATATAATGCTTGCATGAATGGTAGCCTTGATCCCCGCCAGTTTATGCTCAAAGTCAAAGGTTTTTTGACTGATCATGCGGAGGATCAGAAGAAGTTAGTGCGGCTATTTGTGGAGTGGAAGCGAGCATGTGAACGAGACATCCGAGGAGAAACAGCCCTGAAATCCATGCCCCCTGATGATGTCATTGCAATCTTATGGCAGATGACACAGGATGCACTTTCAGCTGTTGGTGGGCTCGAGGGCTGGACAGCGCTGCCACCTGACGAACAAAATACCCATGCTTCTACAGCAGTGCAGCAACTGCACGTCAAAATTGGTCAGGACTGTTTCTCCAAGCTCACCGAATCCGAGAAAGAGACTGCAGACTTCTTTGTGTGGGCAGGTTGTTGCATGCATAAGGAACTCAATGCTGTCAAGGGTGGTAACACCGGGATGCAGGCATGGTGGGCATTGAACGATATCACTGGTCCTGTGGTATTGATGAACCGGGACAACATGGCGGCCGCTGCGGGTGGCTCATCATCTGCACAAGCTCGTGCTGCTCAAGTCTCTCAGCGAGGTGCCACCAAGGCCCTCAGTCTCGCTGGCGCTGTATTCCACCACAAGGATGACAAAAAAGGCCAACAGGACTCCCTCCGATGTTTTCTGGAAACTCAGCTGGGCTACTTTTGCCCTGGCCCGACACGAGCAATACACACTATCAGAGTTACTGTGATGCCGCATGCGAGTGGCTAGTACATCAAGAACTTTACATAACATACCTCGAAATCATCATGGACAAAAAAGACAGTCGCACTCACACCAACATTGAATGTAATGTCCTCAGTGCACTTCGTTGCCGCCGGACAACTGAGGAGATTGCCTGTCTTGCAGTATGGGGTCAATGCATCAGTCATCCCTACCTCCGCAGTGTTCGTGGTAGCATGGGCTCCGACAACATGCTTGATCTCGGCCCTCTTCACATACACCTCATTGTCCACATCAAACGGCTCATAGCCAATGTTAAAATCATCATAGGTCCAGAAGCTTCATACCTAACTGCTTCCCTTGACGGAAAGCCCTTCGAGCGACCCGAGGCCGTCTACACCATCATGAAGTTGGCCAGCAATGTCGAAATCTATCCAAACCTTGCTCCGCTACTTGTTGCTTTTCTTGAGGGTGCACTGGAGACGGCCATCCGATTTACCTCTGAATTTGCACGCGATGGTGCAATCACCAAAATGACATCCGAGCAGCGCCAACTTGCTCGGATGAACACAACAAATGATGTGAATGAGGGAGCCCTAGGCACACTCCGTACCTCAATGTGGCAGGCCCCTTGTATGTCCCTGGCCCACTTCAACGCGCAGTTCAAATACAAGAAGAATAGAACAGACATGTACATCAAGACATGCATGTCACGTAATGCTCAGAAATACTTGCAGAAGAAGGCCAGGCTGGATGATGCCAGTGGTCATGAACGAAAACGAAGAACTAATCAGGCTCAGCATGATGCAAAGGTTGTGCAAAGGAACTGGGAGAAGGACAGGGCGAAGAGGGCTCGTCATGAGGCTATGCAGGCGAAATTAGATGCTGTCGAGCCTTGTGTCGTGTCCAGTCAGATCGCGAAAATGCATGTGGTCGATATTGACCTTCAGCTTCGATGGCATCGCAGGTTGGATCCTCAAGTCCCTCAAGCAAAAGACTTGAAGACTTCGAAGAAAGCTGAAAAAATCTGCATTCTGCAGGGTGCTGCTGCACGGTACCTCAGCAGAGGCACTGGTATGAACACAGCTGTGATGGAAGATGGGTCTGGTGTTGAAGGACCAGGCACTGAGGATGAGCCCAGAGTCATTGGACTTAGAGGGATGGATACTGATGAGGAGGACGAGGTATGACCTTTTGTTGGGATGGTTCAAGCCATTATTTTCATTACCATATCTTCTTGAGACTTCGAGTCCGTATTGCACCTAGATTATATCCATATATTTTGAAGTATAGGTACTACTTACTGTGCCGTAGTCCTGCTATCGCGAATTGACCATGACCCGCCTACTTGCCTGCTTATGTCATCATCACACTTTCGTTGGTGGTGGTGCCGCTCCCCACTCACACTCTCCACAGCGAGGGAGCTTAAGGTTGTGCTGGGTTTGAATTTGTTGGATCATGTGACTTTGCTTTGTAATACTACCACTCAGATATCACCAAGTCCCTCTCCCTAGCAAGTCGCCCTCACACTTGAAACAGCAGTGGGAAGGAGCCTGGGTGGGAAGGAGCCTGGTTCCATCGTCTTATGAAAAAAATGACGAATAAAGTTCAGCCACTCGGTAAGTGCCGAGTGATGACTATGAACGATTCAACAAGCCTACGAGTGCTACGTGATTATGTAATCTGACCCGATGTCTGGGACACTGTCCAGTTGATATTCCAACATTCTATTCACTAGGACCACTACTGTTCGCGGAAATTGGTGGCGGAACATCTTGTCCTTGAATGACTCGGAATATGATGAAGTAAGATTGAAGGTGACATGTATACCACTAGCATGGTTCTAATTGCTTTCTACCTAGTATCACACTTTGCTGCACTTCAGGTTACCCCCAGACATAGGCTCTTAGCCTATATTCTGCCTACTAAAAATATAGGCTAAGAGCCTATTGTGCCAAGGGGCATCCCCAAGGTAAAAAATGAATTTTCAGGATGTGTGGGAAAGTGTATTTTGGGTGTTTTGGAAAAGTGTGGGTGTCACATGGGATGCCCAAGGTGACAGGTTGGGATGCCCAAATATTTTGGGACACCCAGGGATAGTTTGGGTTTCCCATTGACTTTGGACGACCTATGGGGGTGTCAGGGGTCCTTGTTTGGGACTTCCAAAAAATCCCACAAAAATTACAGAATTACAAAATTCAGCAAGCTGCAATGTTGCTTGGAGTCCCTACTGAAGAACTAGGTAAATCATTAACCTACAAAACAAGCTACATATCCATCCCAGGCCTCAGTGACTCACCAATACCCATGAAATCAACACCAGAAGATTACACAGTACAATGGTGAAGTTTTGATTGTGTAGTTTTGAGATTACTGCTTGGCCATTTCACCACCTATGGTGTACAGAATGACTAGGTGGTTGTTATATCTACTCATGGTGCTTCAAATGACTTGTCAGAATCTTGAATAACTCCTCTACACTAATTAAGGTGATGCTTACAGGAGGAATTGGGATGCCCACAATAGGAGTCTGAGTATGCATTCAGGATATGTAGATGGTGCATTTTGGACAGCCATAGTGGGAGTTTGGGGATGTTGAAAATGGTGAATTGGGGATGCCCACAAAGTATCTTTGGGACACCCACAGCAGATCTTGGGACATCCAGGGGAGAAGTTTGGGATGCCCACAGTAACAATTGGGATATCCAGGGTGGGAGTTTGGGATGCCCCAGTGGAGGTTTGGGATGCCCACATAATAGCTTTGGGACACCCATGACAGATCTTGGGATATCCAAGGAGAAGTTGGGGATGCCCACAGTAGTAATTGGGATACCCAGGGTGGGAGTTTGGGATGCCCCAGTGGAGGTTTGGGATGCCCATATAGTAGCTTTGGGACACCCATGGCAGGTCTTGGGATATCCAAGGAGAAGTTTGGGATGCCCACAGAAGCAATTGGGATACCCAGGGTGGGAGTTTGGGATGCCCCAGTGGAGGTTTGGGATGCCCAGTGGAGGTTTGGGATGCCATATAGTAGCTTTGGGACACCCATGGCAGGTCTTGGGATATCCAAAGGAGAAGGTTGGGATGCCCACATGGTGGCCTTGGGACATCCACAGCATGTCTTAGGATGCCCTCAATATGAGTTTGGGAATGCCCACTGGGAGTTTGGGATGCCCACATGCTGAGTTTGGGACACCCATAGTAGCAATTAAAATACCCAGATTGTGAGTTGGAACATCTACCAGCTGATATAGTTTCATTCATTTAGTTACTTTATACTTATCTAATCACATCTACCATTTCAATTTCACTTATCTACTTATTTCATACTTATCTACTTATTCCATACTTATCTACCACATCATTATAATAGTTATACTTATCTAATCACATCTAATATTAGTAACTCTGCTTATCTACTTATTCCAAACTTATCTAATCACAGCTATTATTATAAAATATATATAAAGTGTAGCAAAGCTCTGGCCAAAAGTATACAATTGTGTCTACCAAACCAATTTAAAAAGTGTAGTGAAAAAGTGTATACCAAGTGTAGCAAAAATCCACTCAAGAGTATATACTTTTGTCTACTAAACCAATTAAAAAAAATGTAGTTGAAAACGAAGAATTATACAAAGTGTAGCAAAAACTCTGCCAAAAGTGTACACTTTGTCTACAAGTTCAACTTAAAAAGTATAGTGAAAAAGTGTACAAACGTATAGCAAAACTCCGGCCCAAAAGTGTACCACTTTTGTCTACCAAGTCAACTTAAAAAAGTGTACCAAGAAAGTGTACACAACATGTAGCAAAAACTTCCAGCCAAAAGTGTACCGAAAAAGTGTAGCAAACTCTGATCAAAAGTGGTACACTTTGTCTACCAAGTCAACTTAAAACGATGTACCGAAAAAGTGTAGGCAAAAACTCCGGACCAAAAGGTGTACACTTTGTCTACCAAGCAACTTAAAAGTGTACCGAAAAAGTGTAGCAAACTCTGATCAAAAGTGTCAACTTTTGTCTACAAAGTCAAACTTAAAAAGTGTACCGGAAATGTAGCAAAACTCCGCCAAAAGTGGTACACTTTTGTCTACCAAGTCAACTTAAAAAGTGTTATCGAAAAAGTGTAGGCAAAACTCCAGCCAAAAGTGTACACTTATGTCTTCCCAACCAACTTAAAAAAGTGTAGCGAAAGTGTACACAAAGTGTAGCAAAACTCCAGCCAAAAGTGTACAACTATTTTTCTACCAAGTCAACTTTAAAAAGTGTACCAAAAAAGTGTAGCAAAACTCCGACCAAAAGGTACACTTTGTCTCCAAGTCAACTTTAAAAGTATACCGAAAAAGTGTAGCAAAACTCCAGCCAAAAGTGTACACTTTTGTTCTACCAAGTCAACTTAAAAGTGTACCGAAAAAAGTGTAGCAAAAACTCCAACCAAAAGCGTAAAACCTTTTGGTCTACCAAGTCAACTTAAAAAGTCTACCGAAAAAGTGTAGCAAAACTCCAGCCAAAAGTGTACACTTTTGTCTACCAAGTCAACTTAAAGTGTAACGAAAAGTGTAGCAAAACTCCGGGACCAAAGTCTACACTTTTGTCTACCAAGTCAACTTAAAAAGTGTACCGAAAAAGTGTAGCAAAACTCCAGCCAAAAGTGTACACTTTTGTCTACCAAACCAACTTACAAAAGTGTAGCGAAAAAGTGTACACAAAGTGTAGCAAAACTCCAGCCAAAAGTGTACACTTTTGTCTACCAAGCTAACTTAAAAAGTGTACGGAAAAAGTGTACACAAAGTGTAGCAAAAACTCCGGCCAAAAGTGTACACTTTTGTCTACCAAGTTGACTTAAAAAGTGTACCGAAAAAGTGTACACAAAGTGTAGCAAAACTCCAGCAAAAGTGTACACTTTTGTCTACCAACCAACTTAGAAAAAGTGTAGCAAAACTCCGGCCAAAAGTGTACACTTTTGTCTACCAAGTCAACTGAAAAAGTGTAGCAAAAAAGTGTACACAAAGTGTAGCAAAACTCCAGCCAAAAGTGTACACTTTTGCTACCAATCAACTTAAAGTGTACCAAGAAAGTGTACACAACATGTAGCAAAACTCCAGCCAAAAGTGTACCG